>OZ018326.1:65800332-66105350 GCA_963969495.1 Ceratothoa steindachneri
ACAGTGAATAGACAGATTGTACATTGTCAGTGAATACACGGGGTGTCCATTGCCAGTGAATATAAAATGTATCAATGAACTCACAGGGTGTCCCTGGTCATTGAATATACAGAGTGGCCATTGTAAGTCAATATACAGGGTGTCCGTTTTAAGTCAATATGCAGGTGGTATATTTTAAGCTAATATACACAGTGTCCATTTTTAGTGGATATAAAGGTTGTCGTTGTAATTCAATATACAGGGTATCCATCATCAATGAATATACAGGGTGTCCATTATCAGTGAATACACAGAGTATCTATTGTCAGTTAATATGCATGGTGTCCATACTCAGTAAATATACAAGGTGTCTATTTTCCCTTGATATACAAGGTGTCCAAAGTAAGTTAAAATACAGTGAGTCCATTGTCAGTAAGCACACAGGGTGTCCATTGTCAGCGAATATACAGGGTGTTTATAATCAGTGAATATACAGGTTTCTCCATTGTAACACAATATTCAGGGTGTCCATTGTAATTCAAGATACAGGGTTTCATTTCCAGCGAATATAAAGGGTGTCAATTTCTGGTGAATATACAGAGTGTCAATTGTAATTCAGGATGCAGGGTGTCCATCGTAAGTCAATATACAGGGTGTTCATTGCCAAAGAAAATACAGGGTGTCCATTATCAGTGAATTCACAGGGTTTCTTCCGTTACTGAACACACAGGGTGTCCATTGACAGTGAATACATATGGTTTCCTCTGTCAATCAATACAAAGGGAGTCCATTGTCAGTGAGTAAACAGGATGTCGATTCTAAGTGAATATACAGTATGTCCAGTGTCAGTTAACACACAGGGAGTAAATTATCAGTGAATACACACGTGTCTTCTGTCAGTGAATACACAGGGTGTCCACTGTCAGCGAATACACAGTATGACCATTTTCAGTCAATATACAGGGTGTCTATTATAAGTCTATATACAGGGTGTCCATTTTCAGTCAATATATAAGGTGTTCATTGTCGGTGAATGCACAGGATGTCATCTGTCAGTAAATAGACTGGGTGCCCATTGTCGTTGAATAAACGGTGTCCAGTGTCCTTGTTACGACCACGCGTAACAAGGGGCAGTATCCAATAGACAAGAACAGCCATAAGAAGAACAGTAGCAATTGGGTAATTGAGCAGTCACTCATGCCGTTGCAGTAAACGGGATTGTTTTCTATATTAAGCGCATAAAATCACTAGTATAAAAGATATAGTCTGTCCCCACCAGTAAGTGCAACTGATCCCGTGTACAATCCCGCCAAAAGTCCAAACGATCCCATGGAATAAATACTCCGCCAAAAGTGAAAATGATCCCGTGTAGAACGACACAAAAAGTGAAAGCGATCCTGTGTACAACCTCGCCAAATGCGAAAATGATCCCGTGTACTAACCCACCAAAAGTAAAAACAATCCCGTAGACAACCCCGGAAAAAGAGAAAACGATCCCGTGCACTACTCAGCCAAAAGTTAAAATGATCCCTTGTACAACCCCGATAAAAGTACAAAAGATCCTGTGTTTTACTCCGCGAAAAGTGAAAACTATCTACGCTAGAATGACACCAAAAGTGAAAACGATCCCGTGTACTATCCCGCGGAAGGTGTAAACGATCCCATGTACTACCACGCCAAATGTGAAAACGATCCAGTCTACAACTCCACCAGAGTGAAAGCGATTTCGTGTACAACCACGCTGAAAGTGAAAACGACCCCGTAAACTACACTTTTAAGGGGTATAACGATTCCGTGTACAACGCCGCAAAAGTGAAAACGATCTCGTGTACTACCCCGCCCAAAATGAAAACGATCTAGGGTACTACCCCGCCCAAAGTGAAAACGATCACGTGTACTACCCGATCAAAAATTTAAGACAATCCCTTGTACAACCTTGCCAGAAGTAAAAACGATCCCGTTTACAACCCCAACAAAATTTAAGACGATCCTGTGTACAACTTTGCCAAAAGTGAAAGCGATCTCATGTACAACCACGCCGAAAGTTAAAACGAGCACATATACTACACTTGTCAAGGGTTATAACGATCCTGTGCACAACCCCGCAAAGTGAAAACGATCCCGTGTAATACCCCGCCAAAAGTGAAAAAGATCGCCTGTACTACTCCGCAAAAAGTACAAAAGATCCCTTGTACTACCTCGCTAAATGTGAAAACGATCCCGTGTACTACCCAGCCCAAAGTAAAAACGATCCCGTGTATTACCTAGCCAAAAGAGAAAACGATCCTGTGTACAACCCGGCCAAAAGTACAAAATATCCCATGTACAACCCCGCTAAAAGTGATAAAAAATCCCGTGTACAACCCCGCCAAAAATGAAAACAATCCAGTGTACAACCCCTCTAAAATTGAAAATGATCTTGTGTACAACCCTGCCAAAATTGAAAACCATCCCGCGTACTACCCCACCCAAAGTGAAGACGATCTGCTGTACAACCCCAACAAATTTAAGACGATCCCGTGTACAACTCTTCCTAAAGTGAAAACGATCCCGTTTACAACCACGACGAAAGTGAAAACGACCCCGTAAACTACACTGTCAAGGGTTATAACTATCCCGTGTACAACCCTCGCAAAGTGAAAACGATCCCGTGTAGTACCCCGCTAAAAGTGAAAAGGATCACGTGTACTACCCCACCAAAAGTACAAAAGATCTCGTTTATTAACAGGCAAAAAGTGAAAACGATGCCGTTTACTACCCCGCCAAAAGTGAAAACGATCCCGTGTACTACCCTGCCAAAAGTGAAAACGATCCCGTGTATTATCCAGACAAAAGAGAAAACGATCCTGTGTACAACCCCGCCAAAAGTACAAAAGATCCCATGTACAACCCCGCTAAAAGTGATAAAAAATACCGTGTACAACCCCGCCAAAAATGAAAACAATCCCGTGTACAACCCCTCTAAAATTGAAAATGATCTCGTGTACAACCCTGCCAAAATTGAAAGCGATCCCGTGTACACTCTGCTAGAGGTGAAAACGATCCCGTGTACTACTGCACAAAAAGTGAAAACAATTCTGTGTACAACCCCGCCAAAAGTGAAACAATCCCGTGTACAACCCCGCCAAATTAAAAACGATCCTATGTACTTCCTCACCAAAAGTGAAAACGATCTGGTGTACAACCTCGCCAAATGTACAAAAGATCCCTTGTATTACCCCGCTAAAAGTGAAAACGATCCCGTGTACAAGTCCGCCAAAAGTACAAAAGATCCTGTGTTTTACCCCTACCCCGCCAAATGTGAAAATGATCCCATTTATTACCTCTACAAACGTGGAAATTAAAATATCCAATAAATACAGTTCTTTTTAGATCTGTTATGGTCTATTGGGTACAGCCTACTTTGCGTGGGTGCGTAGCATATTCTAGGTGTACCCGATCCACTTTGAAGATGGCTATTCAATAAAATAATAGCTGCATACCATCCCTCCCTACATGACACTTTACCCTTATTTATTGACAATTGTGTAGGGATTGGGAAAGTCATTTTATGGGTTGTGATGCCTGCCAACTCACTTTGGAAAGGTAGGTTATGATAATGATAAACAAGGTCAACAGACCTAAGTCACCTGCTCTTATTTATTCTGACTATGACCTTACACATATATATATATATATATATATATATATATATATATATATATATATATATATATATATATATATATATATATATATATATATATATATATATATATATATATACGTAGGTACTTTGCAGCTTATGGCCGAAGTTTGTTGAAGACCATTAGTGAATGGGGAAATTGTTATGAGTCCAGTGCGGATGGTTAATTATTAACTTTGCGGGGTTCTTTTTAAAACAAATATTTCAGAGTGCAAGTTGGCTAAAGATTAACAGGTAGCTGGTACGCGTTGGGATTGCAAAAGAAAGACAATGACGAAAATATATCTTTACGAGCAACAAAATAATATTTAAATATAAACAAAATTAGGTTTAAAGGGAATGGTGGCAAAGACGGAGTTAAATGTCTGCACGAGATACAGGTGGGTTAATTAGGGGATTAACGAGGTCGGATTAAGATCGGTGATTTAAAGGTGGGTTTTAAACCAGGATGCACACACAAAGAATGGATCGATTTGGTAAGCCAGATTCTAGATCAATCTGCAGGCGGCAACGGTTAAAATTGCTTACATGCTCGTTGCAGGATATTGGTCAGTTGGGATACGATGACTGCGAAGGGGAAAGTCAGGTTACCTCTCGTTCAGATGAGGTAGCACTCGTAGATGGCCTTCGGAGATGGGAATCCTCGTCAGATACTCGCCGATTGACTATGGCAGAGTTCACGGATGTCTATTTAGTCTTCGTTTTTCGAATCTAAATCGTCTATGTCTCCGATCGCGGGGAAAGGCGAGCATCCTTCAGCTCGTTCGCGGTGGTAGGTGGCAAGTCTATTTGTGCTCCTTACTAAACTGAGTCAAAGGATTATATAGACTCCCAGTTAGCTGGCTTTTGGTGGCTTGGTGGCCTCCTCCACACTCACGTGCGATTTAGGGGAAAATTCGGTGACTCCTTCGGGGTTGGGGGGGGGGAATTGTGATAACGATGGCGTGGAATGTTCGACGAACTTCGATCTTATGACAGAAGGCAGGAATGTTGGATGAAAGGCGGCCATGAGAGATGATGAAATCGGTTCCTAAGCAACTACAGCTGATACGTGATAACGGTATAAGCTGCACCCTCATCCTGGTTCAGCCGTGCTTTCAAAGCTCCATGTGGTGATCTCAGGACCCTCTGGATACAGAAGGGCACGTGGTCGCCCTTCAACCTTATTCTGCTACAATCATATGACCTTACGACCTTCCAACCTTTCAGGTGGGGAAATCTGACTCATACTTAGTTTTGTTTTAATAATTCCCGGGCTAACCTTGGGAGAGCCTTAGCTATTATATCATTCGAAAGAGAATCTAAAACACCATAAGGCTTTCGTTAGAATTGCCCAAATAGTTACGATGTTATTGCCAAAAAACCCATTGGGAAGTAGAACGGTTACTATCCAACATACCGACCTACAAATCGACAGGGTAACTATAGAGTCACGTGCACGCGACTAAAAATCATGTATGGCTATGAGGATTCACGATCCAAATAGACAATGATGTGATTTTATCGGAGCTTCCAATGGAAACGAGGAAATGCCCTAAGACAGGGGCATCTTAACCTCAGCCTGCCATTAGGGACTACCGGTACTGCTGAGCTTGTATTCTGAAGCCACCTAAGAGTCAAAGATAGCCAGGATTGGGCTCAGAACCTTCCTAAGAGTTGATAGGTAGCCAAGATTGGACTCAGAAACCTCCTAAGAGTCAAAGAGAGCCAGGATTGGACTCAGAACCCTCCTAAGGTTCAAAGAGAGCCGGGATTGGACTCAAAAGCCTCCTAAGAGCCAGAGAGCCAGGATTGGACTGAGAAGCCTCCTAAGAGTTAATAGGTAGCCAAGATTGGACTCAGAAGTCACTTGATAGTTCATAATTTTTCAGGATTGGACTGAGTAACAAATTTGTGAGTTCATAAATAGACCTACAGATCTACTAAATCTATTATCCTCAATCTCGAGGGATAGCGGCTACTACTACTGACACTTTAACTAATACTAAAACGATGCACTGCGAAAGTGGTTTATGTAGGATTTATGTTGAAGCAGCATAACTATCGTGTCCAAACACAGGGTGTTGGCGCCAAGCAATCGTAAATGGGTTGCCTTAAACTAGATGGGCACCAGATACACTCCTGAACTGATCCAAGCCCATTGCATTCATGAGATTATTATCCATAGTGTACTAACCAACTCAAATTTACTCTCCTACGACGATCGGATGACATCACAGTATATTCATGCTTTCCAATCCCATAGAAATGCACAACTCAGATAGAATCTACAGTTTAACGTTAATGTCTAGTGATTTCTGATGCCTTACCGGGTGAGATCCAATTCATTCACTCCGACAATTTTGGACCAATGGCTCATGGTCACTTTTCTAACGTCCTCCGGGGCATTGCTCAGATAGGTGATGAAAGCCGCTGCAAGAAGAGCCTCCATAGGGAGCGTCTTCAAGCTCTGGGATAGATCTGCGACCTGCGATCAATAAGAGCGTTGTTTATATCCCAGTGAGAGGTGAAAGGTGAATGGCAAGGAGATAGGGACGGGTTCAAGTATATGGGCAATACGGGCAGCCGCCCAAGACGGCGTCTTGCCTGCAGCAGCATCGATGCCCGGGCGAAATTAGGTTCTCTTATATGTGTTATTCTATTCCTAAAATGAAGTTGTGTAATTTAGCACAGTAAATCGCTATTTTATTTATATACTTTTATATATATTTTTAGGTTATTTTTGTTAGTTATGGTTATTATTATATATAGTTTGTGTACCTATTTATGAATATATTTTTATTGTTACACGTAGAAGCAATAATTATGTGTTATTGTTCCAAATAGATGAATAATACTAAGAATAAAAATAATAGTTGCTCCAGACTGTTTTTTGGTGGGAGGACTAAACAGTTCAAAAGGGAGCCCCTAAAGATTGGTTCCCCAAGGGCGTTATACCTGCCAGAACAGCCACTGCAAGGGGAGCTTGGAAAATGGGGTTGCGTTTATAACAGTGAAAAAAATAAGTCTTATTAATAATATTGGTCGAATTTTTAAATCCCTCCCAAAATAGAGCGGGTAAAAATCCTCTAATCTGCTTCAACCTTAGAATTACTGCTCTAGATTTCTTTATGTATAAAACTACATACACCTCGAGACCAATTCTCATAAACTTTTATTAATTGTAACAATTATATGTAAATAAAACGTGAAAATATTACAGAATAATAGTGATATCAAATCAAATTGCTTAGAATTGGGAAAAATTAGATGTAATAATGTCTCTCCTATCTCATACTATAATTAGTTATAACTTGCTTAATTTTGACCGATTTAGATAAATTTTTATGTAATGATATATTTTTTGCCTCTAATTAAAACTTTAAAGTCTACAAGTTTGATCTAAATTGGTAAATAAACGTTATACGTAATTAAAAAGTGTCAGAGATAGGTGTGTAGCAGTCGTCACCTTGTATAGCTCCGACAGAAGCTCTTAAAATGCACCCCGTAAGCGGCGCGACGATTTGCCATCATGGCCGCCGTGCTGACGAGTTCCAGCGCTCCGTCCGGCCCCAGCTTAGCCTCTCTTCCTTCCTTCAAATAGCCTGTATTTCTCCCCTACTTCTCACTTCCTCTAAAACCTCTCCCACAACTTTCTCTGGTCAGCCTCTAATTTCACAGGGTAGATGCTGACCTTCTTCTCAGCCAACCGTTCCGGGTCGGGGCTGAGGGGGGAGGGGAAAATGCTCCCTAACCCCTGAGCTCCAGTCTGGGGTGGTTGGTTTTTAACAACCTGCTTCATCCCCACCCATACCTTCCTCACATCCCTTTTCCTTTCCTCTTCACAATCTATATTTTTACGCCGTGTCAAAGGTGGAGCCGCTATGCCGATGGACTGCCAGGCCACCAGGCGAGAGGGGTGGTCCTGAATGGCCACACCTGGCTCTGCCAGGCCTGTACGCACCCCTTGCAGTGCGTGCAAGGGGAGCCGCCCTCGGGCAGCTCTACCGAAAAAATGGAGGTTCCCCCCTGTGCTTGCGCAGGGAACCATCCATATTTCTCTAACCGGAGAGGAGGCTTACTCCTCTCTTACGACTATGGGTATAGGGAACTCCACCTCACCCCCTTCTCTGGAGGTGCTTTCGGGCACCTCCCTGTTTCCAGCGGCAGTCACTCCTTTTCTTTCCAAGGGGACTTCCAAGAAAGCCAGAAGGCAGCCCATGGCCGACCACTCCCCATTGCAGCGGCTCGGTACGGAAAACCCCCTTAGGGAGGGAGAGGAAAGCCAGGCCCCTTCGGTGACTTCCCTCAAAAGACCTGCTGGCAAGAATATTGATCCTTGCCGGGGTCAAGGTCTGTGACTCCCCACACCACCTGACTAGTGACAATACTGCCAACGGGACCAGCGATGTCTTAGGGGGGGGGGCAACTGGAGGCCCCCCTGAGATAGACATGGTCCTTGAGGCAACCCAGCCTTAGACGGTAGGGCCTTCCATGGGGCGAATCCGGGCTCGGCGTCAAGCACCGAACCCGAATCCGCCCCTATGCAAGGTCCTCCTCAAACGGCTAGGGTTTCCGAGGCAGTACAAGGAGGGGAGGGATCTCGTCCGACCGGTGCCCCTACGACTGCCAGGAGCTGTTCCATTTCGGAGAAGGACCTAGCTGAGGCCGGTCTATCTGGACTGGGGGCTCCTACCGCGGAGAGGAGAAGCGGGTTCATTCTCCGCCCTCCTCTCCTAAAACGAAAAAAATAAGAAAAAGACTAAAAAGACTCGGGGCTCCTCTCCATCCGCGAGGGCTGCGGGTACGGATGGGTCTGCTGCCACTTTGGTAAGTGACCAAGCCAAGATCGGCACATCTGGCCCCTCTACCCCCCGGGTGCGGAGCCCCCGACTAAGGATAAAAGTGTGCAGTGGGGAGACTTGATAACTTCGGGGCCTCTCATTCAGAGGCTACCTGGCGTTTTCCAGCCCACTGGCTTCAAACGCTTCCTCGTTATTCGTTCCACTGAGGGCACCATGTTGGCCAAGGGTAACATGATCCATCAGAGGAGAGGATTAGCTAGTGCAATTGGTAGAGAGCCGAAGGTAACCCGTTTCTCGGACGGGGGACTTCTGGCGAATGCGGCGAATAGCTCCGAGGCGGCCAAGATAAGTGCTCTTCGGACACTTCATGGCACCCCGGTGAGTGTGACGCCGCACTCTACTATGAACTTGGTGAAAGGAGTAGTTTATGAGAGGGAACTCGTTGACTACTCCATAGAGGACATCACCTTAGAGCTGGCCGACCATGGGGTGGTCAAGGTCGAACGTGTGATGAGAAAACAGGGAGGGGCCTCGAGACCCACCCCTACACGCTTCGCCACGTTTGACTGTAACAAGCTCCCTGAGACGGTGTGTGTCGGTTGGTACCGCTACCGCATGAAGGCATTCGTGCCACGGCCACGGCGGTGCTATTACTGTCACCGCTTCGGCGATATGAATCGTTCTTGTAGACGTGCAAAGTCGAGGTCACCCGAAGTCTGTGTAAATTGCTCCAAGGCCGCACACAATAAGTCTAAATCGTGTGTGGCTAAGTGTGTCAATTTCAGAGAGCCGCACCCCGCTTCTTCGAAGCAATGTGGTGCATATCTCCTTGAGAAAGAAATCCTGGCCGTTCAGGCCCAGGATCGACTCTTATTCCGTGAGGCTAAGGACTTGGTCCTGGCGCGCCCGGCTCTGCCTGGGACGTCTTATGCCTCAATAGTTAGAAAGGCACCCTCTGCTCCTGGCCTATCCAGGCCAACGAGCACGGTTGTTTCCGCGCCCATTCGGAGCCCTTCTGCGGGTTCTAACCAACCAGGGCGCTCCTCTGGTAAAGCTGGCGGCAAAAAGGGCTCACACCCAGCCCCGGTTAAAACCAGGGCTTTCCCCCTCCTTACCCCCAGCGTTACCGTTTCCTGTAAGGCGAAACGGCCACGCGCCTCCACCGAGTCGTTAGACTCACAGGAGGCAACACCCCTGAAGTTGGTCGCTAGGCCATCTTCCGGGGTTCCTAAAGCTGTCCCACGAAAGGAGGACAGAAACAAAGGAGCTTCGGCTCCTTCGCCCACGCTTATTGGTGGGCTGAGGTGCTCGGAGACGGTGGTTCCTCAAAAAGAGGGCCCCCAGCCTCCAAGGCCGCAACGCTCGCCTAAGGTTTCGAGGCGGAGGGAGGAAAAGACTCGCATGGCGAGCCCAACCTCTCTCAATAGGTCCTCGAAGGCAAAAGTGCCTTCAGCGCTTTGTCCGGCCAACAGCACCCGGGGTTCAGCCTCCGGGAAGCGTACAGCCATTCCCACGAGGGTCTTCTGTTCTAAGAGGGCCGCCGCGTCTCGTCCGAGCTAGGCCTGGAGGGCATATTCCTCCAATGAAATTGCCGTGGACTCTGGGCCAACTGGGAGGAGCTGCGAAGCCATTTTTCTGCAGGAGACCATACTCGGTGCGTGACCCCCGCCCACCCTCCCGGGGTATAAGGGTCTTGCGACTCCACCACCGCAAGATGGCCGGGCTTAGGGATGCGCATATACACCCGGCATGATGTCTCCGTTCTTCCTTTCACTTTAGATACCTCCTTTCAGATAGCGGCTGTCCGGCTTCACCTCGATATTAGGTATACTATCATTTCTGCGTACATAACACCGTCAGCTGACTTCGACGTGGGGGGCTTCCGCCGCATTGTGGCACGGTTGCCGAGGCCCTTTCTCTTGCTTAGAGATCTGAACGACAGGCATCCTCTCTGGGGAGATTACTCAATAAATCCCAGGGGACAAGTCCTTGCCGATCTGAACGAAGAACTTTAGATATGTGTCCTAAATGTGGATGAGTTTACGCATCACTGCCCGAGAACCGCTTCATTTTCTTGCTTTGATCTATCTTTGTGCTCTTCGGAAGCACAGCCTGATTTTGATTGGGGGTGGTCGATGACCTGCCGCCTCAGAGCCCACCTCGGTGGTTCTTGGCGTGGGCGAGGTGGCCTGCATTTCAGGAAATGACTGAATTCTCTATCTCAGTCGAGGAGTCTAGGTCGGTAGATGAGGCCGTTGAGTTGTTCTCCGGCAACCTAATCGCCGCGGGCCTGACTACTATTCCCAGGACGTCTGGTCGTTTTGCACGGCGACCGCTTCCATGGTGGACGGCCGAGTGTGAGACAGCCCTCAAACAGAAGCGTTATGCCTACATTCACTATAACCGCCTTCGAGCGATTTCACTGTCGGTAAATTTCGTCGGGCTAGGGCTAGGTTCCGGTATATTTAGAAACACGCCCGCCGCTATTTTTGGCGAGCATAGGTGTCTTCACTTAACGGGAAGACCCATATAGCAGAGGTGTGTAATCGAGTCAAAAGGATTTGGGGCAAGTTCTCGCAGGACCCCCCTCCCGTTCTCCATGAGAATGGGAGCGCAATCTTGGACCCCGCGTCCGTGGCGGAATCCTTCGTGACCGCTTTCTCCGCATTCTCCTGCCGGGATGCTGCTCCGCCAGCATTCAATGCACGTCCTGATGTCGCGGAAGGCCGCCGGCTGGACTTTACCTCAAGAGGCAGAGAACCCTTCAACGACAGGTTTACTGTGAGTGAGTTGCGCTCCTCTCTTGCTTCGTGCGCGGACACCGCCCATGGTCCGGACGATGTCCCGTACGCCATGCTTCGACACCTGGGTGAGCGGTGCATTACCTTTCTGTTAGAATTGTTCAACAGGGTCTGGGTGGAGAGTCTCCTCCCAGATTCCTGGTGAATCGCTACTGTGCTCGCCTTTCGCAAACCGGGGAGAAATCACTCTACTCCGGCCGGTTTCCGCCCAATCTCTCTAACCTATTGCTTGTGCAAGTTGATGGAGAAATTGGTAAATGTTAGATTTGACTTTTTCCTGGACAGCAGAGGCTATCTGTCTTCTGTACAGTGCAGCTTCCGGAAGTTCCTATCCACGTCGGATGCTCTGCTCCGAATGAAAAATGCCGTCTGCAAGGCCTTCCTTCGTAGACAGCACTACGCCACGGTGTTTTTCGATCTGGAGAAGGCCTATGATACCGCATGGCGATACGGTATCATGGAGACTCTCCACACGATATTGGCGAGGGGACGCCTCCCAATGCTTATATCTGAATTTTTGCGAGATCGTCGATTCCGCTTACGGGTAGGGAGAGCCCTCTCTTGCTCAAAGAAGCAGGAAGAGGTTGTCCCGCAGGGAAGTGTCCTCAGTATCACACTCTTTGCCATGAGCATCAACGGCATCACTTCGGTGCTGCCGGAAGATGTTCTCGCTACGCTCTACGTGGACGACCTTTCGATTTCTTTTGGCGCGGTCCAGATGCCAACTCTATAGCGTCGACTCCAACAGGCATTGAACCGCGTCTTTCGCTATGCCGAAGCGCGCAGTTTTTGGTTTTCTTTGGCCAAGACTAAGGTGGTGCACTTCTGCCACCATCCACGGGTCTACCTCGACCCAGATTTGTTTTTTTTTAATGGGGTACGCCTGGAAGTGGTTAAATCGCACCGTTTCCTTGGTCTTGTATTAGACCGACGCCTCACCTGGGAGGCTCATATTCGTAGCCTTAAGGCCTCTTGTACCCGCGCCATGGATATCCTCCGTTCCGTGACGTTCAGTGCTTGGGGCGCTGATAAGGCTACTGCCTTACTTTTTTATCGATCCTTTGTTCGTTTGAAGCTCGACTACGGATGCGAGTTTTATGCATCCACAGTCGAGCGTTTATTGCGGAAGGTGGACTCGATCCACCACACCGGGCTTCGCCTTGCGACCGGTGCCTTCCACACTTCCCCCATTGAGAGCCTACTAGTCGACGCTGGGGACATGCCACTCGCTCTACGCTGCATGCAGTGCATCACTCGCCTGTACGGGCGTGCCTGGCGCCTCCCTCAGGTGCCAACAACTCTCACTGCATCCGCAGCTGATCTCAACGGTTCCTATGCCGTCGAGAGACGCCAGTCATATTCTAAGCCCTTTGGGTTTAGGGCCAGGAAACTCCTTCGAGAGCTAGGTATAGCTCTCGGGCCGGTGGCACCCCTGGTTCTGCCCAGGACGCCACCCTGGAGGGTACCACATTTGGCTAATTGTCGCCACGCCTCTGTTCCCATTGCCTTTACAGCGCCGGGAGTATTGCATTGACCTTTTTAGAGCACACCTCGTGTCACGCTGGAACCGTGCCAGTGTATACGGATGGCTCCAAGTCCCAAGAGGGGGTCGGCTTCCACGCCGTATTCCCTCTGTTTGAAGCCAGCGGGGCTCTGCCAGGTGCTGCGTCTGTCTTTACGGCCGAGCTGGTGGCAGTACACCACTCAGTACGGGAGATCACGCGACGTGCCTGGTTCGCACACCGGATTGTTATCTATAGCGACTCACAAAGCGCCCTGAGTGCTCTCGGGGCATTGGAATCTCCGCATCCCCTGGTTCGCGATATCCGTGTCGCCACGGTTTTAGCTAGCCAGGCGGGTGTCGAGATTATCTTCTTCTTGGTTCCTGGACATGTAGGAATTGTGAGGAATAAGTGCGCCGATGAGGGCGCCAAAGAGTCCACAAGGCCTCTGCGACCGAACCAGCGTTTCGCTCTTCCTCACACCGACTACATGGCAGGAATATGGGCAGCTCTTCGGACTGCTTGGCAAAGAAGATGGGAGACGGTCGAAGGGAACTTAAAGTTGCGTGCCATTGCGCCGCGACTGTTCCCATGGACCTATCCCCCAATGCTGCCACGGCTTCAGGTCGCTTTTTATCGTCTCCGAATGGGACACACTCGTGTGACGCATTGCTATCTGATGGAGCGCTTTCCTGCGCCCTATTCTGAAGACTGCGTCTTGCCCCAGGTTGTTCGGCACATTCTTGTCGAATGTCCCAGTCTGGGTGATCTTCGTGCACGTTACCTGTCCCGGTACCGGGATGGGTGGGGTCGTTACCGCCTGTCCCTTGTACTCGGGACGTGTGCGTGCACATTGACTGGGGGACTTGTTGACTTTTGGGGGGAAGCCGGCCTTCTCCCTATTATTTAAGCAGGTTTTTTTTTTTTTTTTTTTTTGCTTTTGTTTTTTTCCCTTATAGGTCGCATGCTCCTGCGCCGGGGGGGGACCTCCCCCGACGCAGGAGCTTGCTTACTGCTCGCTTCCCTTTCCTTTTTTTTGGGGGGGGGGGTTGTTTTTTATCTTTTTGAATTTTATTTGAAAGTAGCCTAGTACTAGGCCAGTTTTTAATACGCTGACTAATGCCCAAGTAGGCAGTCGCCAGATGAGCTCTTAAAAAAAAAATCTTAAAATGCACCTGGCATTTTTCTCGTTTGAGAGCTTACTCGTCTTGCACTAAATTCCATTACGACACTCCATGTACGATATTTGAATTCTGTTTACCTCATACGATTTGTCTGAGATATTTTAAATTAACCAATCAGCGTTGAGATCTCTTTTGTATTGCTTGTATTTCCAAAGCCACTCATGTTTTTTCTCTACCAGCCAGACAAACTCAGTTACCAATAATGTTCCTATAATCAAAGTTATTCGAATCTCAACGTGTTTAGAATGTAATTCTTTTTTTTTTGTATTTCCAGTCCTCCACGAGGTTAAACCCCGTGTGTGCATACTCATTAACCAGTAAGTGTTTTAGGTGAGATCCCCCCCCCCCTTTATATATATTCAGAGAATTTGGAGGGGGTCATACAGTTTTTAACCCATTACAATGCCTCGAAAAGTCATGTTCAGTGCCATACATTCACTATTCTACTGGATAATTTTCTGAAGGATTTGTCGACATTGACCTCTTTCGCTATCATGATTAATTATATATACTATCAGTAGCATTCTACAGGGTGGTCCGAAAGTCAAAGCACTCCCTGTAAATATTGTTTTAATTTTCTATTTCAGATGGTTGACACAAGCTCCTAGAGTTTGGAATAGAGGCTGGTTGCAAATGTATGGGCTCATGATTGTGTGCATTCTGTCACGAGCATGGAAGATGTGCGACAGGACTTCACTACAAGATTCGGCAGACGAACCCGTCCGAAGAGGACGATACTGCGCTGGGAACATAAACTCTTTTTGACAGGATCAATTAAGGTAGGGGGCGAAAAAACTTTGAACCACCCTATACAATACACGCATGACAGTGTTGCTATACAAACGTTGCGAAGTTGTATGTGTAAACTAAAAGTTATAAGTTATCGTTCTCTAGTTTTTGGATGATTCCTTCAAATACACTACTTTCGTCATAACTTTTTTTCCAGCTGTTTTTTATGAAAGGAAACTTGGATACATATTTCAAAGAACTTTCTGTGCGATTTAAATGAAAATTAAGCGAGTATTTTCAAGAAAATGTAGATTTTAGTATTTTGTTCTCTAGTTTTGGACAGTATTGGGTATTTAACGAGTCGCCAAATGAATTTTACTTCTAATCTACCAATTGTTCTTTTGTTGCAATTTGCTCTTGTAGGTTTACAAGGTTTACTTTTATACTTCACTCACTTCAGATTCACCACTTCACTTCCCCTACTCAACAATTAAAGTAAAACTAGTTGTAAGTACCTGTTTTGGTCGTTAGTAGCTCACCTGCTGGCTCCATCTGCCATATTCTCCGTCAAGTTTCGACACTAGGTTCTGGGCCGAATTCATCACTTCCTTGGCTTTGTTCAGGTGGAATTCGAGCTCTGTGGCTTCCTTTGTCGACTTGTTTAGCTTGTCTTTCAGAACACTCACCCTCTGCGCCACATCAGCCACCTCTACAGACAATTCCTCGATTTGATTCTCTGCCTTTGCTAGATTCCTGTGAGGTTGAGAGATGATTTACCACCCAGTAAATGGAATTGGGACAAACCTTCAAGGTTATTGGTTTTCAATGATAAGGCGAGTGTTTTTCTGAGCCATTTTGTAGATATTGTCAAAGAAGACAGTGAAAAGAACAAGGTCTTCTGACCAAAAAAGTCGCGTGCTCTCACTTATTCTGATTTATGACGTTACGACCTTCAAAACTTTCAATAATTCTAGGTCTAACCTTGGCATCACCTTGTCAATTATATCATTCAAAAGAGAATGTGAAACAACATAAGGGTTTCAAATTTCGTTAGAATCGGCCGAATAGTTACAATGTTATTACAAAAACAAAGAAAAAACAAAACGGGGACCGACCGACCGACATAGTAAGATGTAGAGTCGCACGCAACTAAAAAGAAATTGTTTGGAGTTTTACCAGCGATTTGCGCTCATTTAAGATGTCTTTAATTTCTGTTTGGTGGACCTACTCTTTAACGTGGGATCCGAACCACGGCTATCTACAGCGTATGGACGCCACCGTGAAGGCAACCAGAATTGGGACTCCATCTGGCAATTTACCACACCTGCTGTGGCTTATTTTCATGAGTAGGGTAGAAAGTATAATAACCAACGGGAGATACTGTTAAAAAAAGAATTAATAAAAATAAAAGAAAATCAATAAATAAAAATTAATGTAAGGAGATATAAGAGAGTAAGCGAAGCTAAAACAAGCTCAATAAATATTAATTAATTTGATTATCTCTCTAAAAAAGCCGAAAAATAACAGGCATATTTTTGCCAGAAATGCTTGAAGAGGTTCATATAAGTGATGGTAGCAATAGGGAAGGTGAATATGTGTGGGAGGATAGCCAGAGCACATAAAAGAGGAGAGTACTTGGGGCATAGACCGTGGTACGCAACTCTCTTAATCTTTCTCTTGTTCCAGAACGAAGGCATATTCTCTAGAGAGAGAGAACATGGATGTTAATAATTCACTAGAGTCCCAACCTTTTGTCTCCTGGGTCCCCCTTTTTCAAGATTTTCCCCTAAATAATATTGAGAAAACCTTTTATTAAATAATTTAAGAGATAAAAAGTGGAATATTTATTTTTATTTTAATCTGCGACATCCACTAATGTGCGTCCTTAAGTTGATTATGTAGGATCTGTAGGAATTGCATTTGCAGAAATATCAATATTCCAAAGGCTTATGTAGGCCAATCAGTGAGCTCGATTCATATCTTAAAAGCCTATTGACCTGAAATATCCTCCTGGTTAAAACCCCCTGTGCTAGAGTTGGGTCCTTTCCAAGAGCTTAAAAACGCCTAGGAAGAATTCCCCTGGTTAATTAAACCTATGCTATAGATTTGGGTCCTTCCAAGAATTTAAAAACCCTTAAGGGAAAACCCCATGGTTAAAAAAGTGCTAGAGTTAGGACCTTCAAAAAGCTTAAAGCCCTCTAAGGAGAATCCCGCTGATTAAAAAAAAACTGCTAAAGTTAGGTGCTAATAATGGTTTAAAGACCTCTAGAGAGAATCCTCCTGGTTAAAAAACCCCTGCGCTATAGAGTTGGGTCCTTCCAAGAGCTCTAGTAAAAACTAGATTGCCAAGGGCACGAGAGAGGGAGTACCCACCTCTGCAGCTTCGTTTGCTCCTCCTCCAGGGGCTTCACTTTGATCAAGACGTACGAGAACTTGACATTCGCCTTAACCCAAGCGGCAAGGGGGGCGGCCGCTGCAGAAGCCCTTTTAGCCATCGAAGGGTCGAAGGAGTTGGCCTTATCCCGAAGAAGGGCTTCCACCGACTTCCTATCTTCAGGAGACACACTTCGGGGGTCGAAATTTCTGTTAACAGACCAAACGAAACTGAGGTTTACCTTCAATGATTATTCTCACTAACTCTTTCGGTAGTGGTGAGTTATATATGTCTCAAAGGATCTTTCCTTTGATTTTGAGGAGGTATACATATAACGAAAGGGGTCTGTTCTTTCTTGTGGAATGTCCGACCAAATAAGTTCGTACTTGGATTTTTATAAACAATTTGAGGGAAATAACTTTATTTCGGAATTTGAGGTTTTTATAATGAAGGGCTGGGGCTTGGTGAATCCTATCTATCGAGGTGGGTGGAATGGATTCACAACGATGAAGTCAGGGTAATGTGAACAACTGTCCTCGACTGTTCTTAATGTGAATCTGAGTTCATGAGTGTAATATCTCTTGTTTTATAGAAGGTGAGTGCGATCAAGAGAGAGAGAGAGAGCGCGAGGTCGACACAGACTCGAGAGGGAGATACGAAATTGAAAAACAGAATTATTGGTGTTAGAGGTCAAGGGCCAATAAATACTGGTTGAAGAAGAGATGAATTAAACAAAGAGACCTCAGATGTTCGGTAGCTGGGGCATTTGACTGCGGCAAGAACGATTTCATGAGCGTGCACAACTTTTGTGTACATGCATCACTACATATATGTGTATCACTGTTAAAAACTAACGCGACTCACGTCCCATATTGAAATTAAAAAGTTTAAATGGTATTTCATGACGAATTAAATTATATTGCAGTTTCTAAACAAATCTAGCATAAAAAAAATGTATCTGAAACACAATAAAAATTGCATTGAAAAGTTAATATTGCCTTTAATGCCAATAAGCATATATATATATATATATATATATATATATATATATATATATATATATATATATATATATATATATATATATATATATATATCGCCCAAGCCTCCCATCTACGCGCGCTATATCGATGACATAATTTTGAATAAGAATAACCTCGAACAATGAACCGCCTAGTTGAAACATTCAAGAAGAACTCGTGTCTGAATTTCACCCACGAAACAGAAGATGAAGGATCCCTTTCCTTCCTTGATATCCTCATAAGTTCCCAGGAGTTCCAAATTCGTGACCCAAGTATACGTTAAGGCCACGAACTTGGGCTTCTGCTTAAACAGTTCTTCTGAGTGTCCTGAACGTTACAAGAGATCAGTCATCAATGCCCTAGCTAACAGGGCAATTTTTCATTCATCTTCGTGGGCGGCTTTTGATCTCGAACTTAAGAGGTTTTCCCGAGTACTCGTTAACAACGGCTACCCACAAGAATCCATTTACGCCACCATGAAACAGAAAATGAACTTGGCTGCTGGCCCTGGCGTCAGGTATACTACGAAGAAAAGTAATATCGACCTTTATTACAAGGCCAATGTGAACACCGGCTACCGTGAAGATGAAAAGGCTCTCAAAGCCATTCTCGATCGTAATGTTGCCCCAACCCACCCTAATACGGACATAAATCTGATTATATACTACAAGACCAAGAAAACAAGTAGTTGCATCACAAAGAACAGCTGTCTCCCTCCGACGAGCGAACTCCAGGAGACTAACGTCGTGTACGAATATTCTTGCAAAGTCGGTGACTGCGAACACCGCAATTCGAATTACATCGGCGTAACCTCCACAACCAGGTCAATGCAACTGACAGCTCACCTTCAAGATGGCGCGATTAAAAAACACCGCCACTCTCATGGGACTACCCTAACCCGTGAAAAGCTGAATAAGGACGCCTCTATCATCCTGAGACTCCAAAACATCAGAAGATTGCGGATGGCCAAAGTCGTCATTATTCAAATGAATAAACCGGCAATTAACGTGCAACTTCAGCCGGAAACCATACTCCCGACATCTCGGCGTCTCCGAGTTGACCGCCGTTAAAAGAAGCACATTTTCAAACCTACATTTTCCTTTGCCTCCTTTGCCAGAGAACTAGATCGCAACAGCCACAGCTCCAGGCTAACCGCTCCTCCATATGCAGAAAAGTCGAGCTTTATGTGGGCTCACATACTAAAGAGGAGCTAAAGGAAGAGCTCGAGAAAGAAAACTAACATCTAAAAATAGCGGAAATAATAAAATTTGGGCACCACACCCACTTTTTTAAGGTGATTTTCACAGCGACTGAAATGGCCAATAGAGTGATGCAAAACGGTCTCCTGGCCTTTGGAATAATAATTCTACCAGAGAACATCCACACGGAGAAATTCACAAATGTGCAAATATACTTCCAATGTTATGCACTGGAAGAACACGTCACCATAGAATGCCTTAAACAAGATAAGAAAGTTTGCTCAGAATGCGGGAGCGAAGGTCACAACTTCCGAGAATGTAGGGAAACAACTAAAAAGTGCATAAACTGCCAAGGTCCACATAGAACAATGGCCGTTAACTGCCCGAAATGTAGAGAAATAATATCGAAACAGGAAAGAGAACAGACCCAGGCAAAAGAGAAAAAAATAAACAATAAAACATACGCACAAATGGCCAAGGCAAGAGTAAAAGAAATAAAACAAGCAAAGAAACAAAAAAATAAACATAAATGTGAATGAAGGAACCATGTTAGATATCTGGGCTTGCAATATGTTCGCGCACGTTCATAATATTGCCCAACCAGGAACCTTCCCGGACACACGCAACCTTCTCGAAAAGAATGGAGTAATGAAAATGTGGTTTCCGCCCAACTCTCCATCAGCTCTCATATACGGAGTCACGGCTGGAAAGACTCTTCAGGTGAAAGATACACTCGAAGTGGGAGCCGCAATGGAAGAAAAAAAAAGGATACTGAAGAGACCGCAGAATACGAAGACGAAACAGAACAATCTGACAAGGAATCTAAAAACAAAAGGAAGAAAAAGAAACATAAAAACAAAACAAAGACAAGAAACGGAAGAAACAACCGACTCGGAATCCTCAAAAGAGACCGAAAATGAAGAAGGCTGCAGGTACGAAGCCAAAGATTTCAAACTTAGAATCTTTGTGCATGAGGCCTACCCCTTACCAAAGGGGTTCAAATCCGCTGACACCAGAAAAGGGCTGGAAAAAGGTACCTGCAAATTGACCAATGTAACCGACCATGACGAAAACGCAATTGAAAAACTTATATGGGAAGACCCCATCAGGTTCTTCCCCAATGATATAAGACCACTTAAAAATGAAGCATTAGACAAACTCGCGAACGGAAAATACCTAAGTTCAAATGAGAAGACAAAAAAGTAAAACTAAAATAATGGCTAATACAAACAGAAAACTAAATTTCCTACACCTGAACACGGATGGATGGAAGACCAAGGCCAGCCATACAATATGGAAACATATTCTGGCAAATAAAGGTGGACATCATCTGTATCTCGGAACATGGGGTAACAGACGATGGCCCATGAAAATCACTAACTATAATATATTTAAAAAGAATCCAACAGGAGAAAGGTGCGATGACGCAGCTATCGCAATAAGAAATAACCTCCACTACACTCAGGGACGAGAAGTCGACGAGGCCTACGTGGCTGTGACACTAGAGATGGAATATTTTCCTCTCACGGTTGCTGCAGCTTACCAGACAGCACGCTGCCCCTATATCCCAATCCATTCAATAATAGAAATATACAACAACAGCAACCCTACAATATTATTAGGAGACCTGAACGCCTGTTTACGGGAATCAGGCTATCAAAGGTCGAACAATGCAGGACAAAATATAGAATTACTGATGGACAAGTTAATAATCCAAAGGGTAGGCCTAGACTTCCCGATGTTCATTAGGGGAAGATCCATCACCAGGCCGGATATAGTTTTATCATCCCCAAACTTCTCGTATAACATCTACATGGAGCCAATCCCAATCTCCTGCAGCAACCACATAGGAATCAGCGTGACGATTAACCAGAACCCCATAATGATTCCCATAACATCAAGGAAATAATATAAGAGGGCAAACTGTCAAAAATACACCCAAGTATTAGAGAGATATCAACAACCAGATCCTAATGGCCAAAAAAATAGAAGAACTAAATAACATAATAGACAACGTGATTGAGGCAATGATAGAGGCCGACAAACAGGCCGTACCACTGATAAAATATTAGACCTTACCACATCCCAAATGGACAACAGAAATGAGAAGAAAAGCAAAGAACATCAGAATAAAGTACCAAGAAATAAGAGATTACGGAACCACTCAGCAGAGAGCAAAAGAGCTCAATCAAATGCAGAAATAAATGATTTTCTTAATAGAAGAACAACAACGAGATATATGACAAGAACTAATTAATAAAATAGCTACAACCGAAGACCCCAAAGTAGCATGGAGGCTAATAAAAGCGATAAAAAGCAGATCATCAAGAAAGCCGATCAAAATTACGAATACATAAGGACCAACGTAGAAATAGAAGAGAAATTCAGAGCTCATTGGAGCAAAATCTATAGAATTGAAGATGAAGATAACATAAACTTTGACAGAACAACAGAAAGAAGAGTCAACGAGTCTATAGAAGCCAACATCCACAGATTAACTCAGGCGTTAAAAGTCGAAAACAACAGAAATGAACAAATAGGCCTAGGAGCCACAATTACGACCGAAGAAATCAAAAGTACCATCAAATCCTTCAAACAAAAAACGCCAGGAACAACAGGTCTAACGAAATACAATTATCAGAAGGCCCCAGAAATTATTCTGAATAGCATAAAAGAGCTATTTAATGCCTACGTAAACATAGGCGCCTTCCCTGAGAAGTTCAAATTAGCAAGGATGGTATTCCTACCGAAACCGGGCAAACCATAAAGCCTGGTCTCGAGTTACAGGCCAATCTCCTTGCTGAACTTCCAGGGTAAGGTCTTTGAAAAAATAATAAATGAAAGATTGGACACCTTCCTCGAAGAAAACGAAAAACACAACAAAAAACAGTTCGGCTTCAGGAAGGGGAGATACTCTACAATGGCCCTAGCCATAATCACAGAAAAAATAGCTCAATCCACGGCCAAAAAAGGATACGTCTATGTAGTTTTTCACGACGTAGAAAAGGCCCTTCGACAAGGTATGGGTCGAAGGACTAAAATATGAACTCCTACAACTCAACCTCGGCGTTAAAATGGAAAGAATCCTAGCCGACTATGTATCGAATAGAAAAGCACAAGTAAGCTTTGGAGGACAAGAAGGCCCCACTTTCGACCTACAAACAGGAGTCTCTCAAGGGGGGTACCTAAGCCCCACCTTGTATGCCATATTTACCGCCGACCTACCTGCCCCAATCTCACCTAACAGTATAAATATACAATATGCAGACGATATAAGCCAAATAATTCCGACAGACTATACAAACCCAAGATGGCAGGCTCGTATTACAGCACGAGAAATAAAAAACATAAACGATTATGAAAAACATTGGAAAATAAAAACAAACATCAACAAGTTCAAAATAATCCCTATACAAAGAATAAAAAAGACACAAATAATCATAAAAGGTACAGAGTATCAATATTCAAATGAGGGGAAAGTACTGGGCCTACAGTTGGGAAGTCGTGGATACAGAAACCACGTGAAATCCAGGATCGCCACAGCGAAATCAGGCTTGAGATTGCTCTACGCCTTAGTGAATCTAAGCCAAAAAAAGAAAAGAACGCTGTACAAAGCGTTCATCGAGTCGGTCCTGGTGTATCCACCGATCCCTCTACACGTCATACCGAAGTCTAATAAGAAAAAAATTCAGAGAATCCAAAACAAAGCGGGATACCTTATTACTAACACTAGAAGAAGAGAGAGGAAGAAAATACTCGACATATTAGAAACAGCCGAAATTCAACCCATAAATAAGACGTTAGAAGAACGAGCAAATAAAATATGGACAAAGATAGATGAAAAGCTGGTAGAAATGAACAACGATCTTAGAATACCGTAAGTAAACCGAAACCAAATAAAGAAAGCATTCCACCTACAGTGAGAAGAACAACCAATATACACTTGAGTAAAAGCAAACTTAACCCAAGCAAAACAAGAAAAACAAAGGCAAGAATGCCAGAAATAACGTAAGAGAAAATAAAAGAAATACAAAGATTAATTAGAAGAAACGCTACCCGCAAGGGTACCCAAACGAAAAATCTCGGACTCAGAAACAGAATATAAAAGAAAAAAGACTTAGAACAAACTAAAATAAACTAATTAGAAGTAACATTGAGAAATATATAAATATAGTAGAATACAGCTAAATAAAGAAGAATAGCCAGTATCCTGGCAATTAATAATACTCCTACCCACTCACTCACATTCAACCCACCCCACCCCTACCCACACAAAAAACAAAAAACCTAAACCCCCCTCACAAGCTATCTACTTTATTTCCCTGCTTCTCTTACCTTTGCATTGGATGTTTTTTAGTTTGAGTGGATATTGAATATTGATCGCTTCAAGAACAATTCAACCCGGCAAAGGAGGCAAAGTCAAGCGTAGGAGGCATCCAAAAACGTGAAAAGAGGACTTTTCAAACCCCAGCAAAAAAGTGCCCTAACACGTTAGACAGTAGGTCCACGTCATCAGGGACCTCATAAACGGACCCCCACCCCCTCGGCTGAACCAAGACTGCCTAGAGAAGAATCACCCTGACTCAACTTTACTTTTTGCCGATAGCTGCTGAACTAGTCCGGGAAGGCTTTGGGGCTTCCTCTGCCACCAACCCTGCTACGGAGCGGTGGACTGATTGAGGTACCTCCTGTTTCTGCTGCTCCTGGCTGGGGTACCAACAAGCTCGGGTGGACTGATTGGAGATATCTCCCCTTTTCACCTGGCCTGAGGAGGAGGAGGTTGCCCCCGGGCACCGAGGACTAAGTCAGCCCTACCTCTCGCGGCCTGATCAAATGGTCGTCCGTCTGAATGGAGATACCTCCTGTTTCTGACGATCTTGACAAGCACCAAACAGGATGAGTTAGACTGATTGGAAATTCCTCCTGTTTCTATCTTACCTGTGGGGAAGGAGAGAACTACTTGGCGCAGACGAAGTTGAGCAACCCGCCCCTTCCAATGATACGGATTCTTAACCATGAACGGAGCGGGAAGGTCTGTGGACTTTCAAGTCCCACTGAGGCTCACTGGGGATCAAAAACCCGACAAATTCAAGGTCTTTGAAACGATCTTCGGGAAACGGGGGATTTGTCTCAAAAGACTAATTGAAGTCACCAGAGGGTACACTGCTATTTGCCACACTCAGGTGGACCTGGCTAACCTGACCTCGATAACCAGCAACAGAGACCTAAGCGCCATGCGACTAGAGCCCAAACTTCCCCAGCCCTAGTGGCAAGGAAGGTTATCGTATGCAAGCGAGTCAACCCATGGTTGGCGAAAGATCAGCCGAAGACATCAAACAAGAAATAGAGAGAAATCAAGAATGGGCAGAGGTGACCAAAGTGATTTGATTTCGGAACCTCACACGCGTGTTTAAAATCGTGTTCAGAGAAAGGGAGATGGCGGCCAAGGCGAAGGATGTAAGACTAAAGCTATTCTCCATGATAATCTCCTCAGGGCACATTGAAATGGAGAGGTTCTTCGAGCTACTAACTTGCTTATCCTACTACAAGGTCGAAGAACACCCTACTAGTGCCTGTCCAGACAAGGAGGACGCTAAGATCTGCTCCGAGTGCGCAAAAACTGGCCACGACTGGATGCACTGCGTTAACGACACGAAAATGTGCATTAACTGCGCTAATGTCCACCGTACCTTGAGCATGTAGTGCCCAGTCAGGAAGGAACACCTAAGTAAGAAGAGAGTAGCGGCTGACAGGCCGAACATCTCTTACGCAACAGCGGCCAAGACCCCACCACAAACAAAGAGAACGCCGGCACAACCCCAAATAGGCCTACAGCTCACCGATGCAACCCCTCCTAAAATTCTAGCATGCATTCTCCATGCGCATGTGATGAACCTAGCCTGCCCGGATTCCTTTAATACTGAGATGAACAAAATGCTGGCTGCAAATGGCCTGGAATCTATCACCTTCCCGGACAACCCACAGTCAGAAAAAGTTCTCTCGGCAACATGCACCAAGGGAGCACAAGCAGAACTAGTCAAGCTAACAAAAGAAGCAAAACTCCACTAGGATATACCTGCAGCGACTGGACATAGGCCTGCAGCTAACCAAACACAGCTGCCTGCCTCGCCCAGACAGAAAAAGAACAAAAAGAGAAACAAAGAAGAACCCAGAAAACAAGAGGAGGAAACAGAACGACTACCACAGCAGGAAGAACACGAGCTCAATGGAAGGGATATCAAACTCACCATCGCCCTTAACAAGAACAACGCTCAACGAAGAGAGATATCCATCGACGAGGTGGCCTCAGGAGTCAAAAGAGGCCACTCCAAGTGGTGCTATGACTCACCCGAAGAAGAAGAATCGGTCAAGACAGCCCTAATGAAATGCAGAGTAAGGCTCTACGACGACAACTTCAAACTCTACGAGCCATGCTTCTTCAAAAAGATAAGATCTGGCAGATCCAACAACCAAAAGCCCGCAAGCAGCTTAGACACACACGATGGCATATAGAAATAGGATAACTATTTTAGCACACAACGTGCATCGGTGGCAGGTGAATAAACAGCAGCTGTACAACGTTTACCGAGAACTGGATCCTGATATTCTTCTATTGTCAGAAACTGGAATCAGGGACGACGACAAGCAGATGTTCGGATACAACGTTCTCCAAAGGAGCGTGATAGGAGAAAGGTTTGGTGGAACTATAATAGCGGTCAAGAAAGATCTGCATTACAGACCAGGGAATCCAATGGACGAATCGCTTCTATCGATCATACTGAGATGCTCTCTGGGTGACATCGAATTCGGCGCGGGCTACTAACCTCCCCGCCGTTCATACTTGCCCCACCACGACATGTATACCCTTTTCAGGAGAGAACACCCAGTGTTGTTCGCCAAGGACCTGAACGCCAGGAACAGAGAAGCAGGCTATGCAAGGGCAAACGCAATGGGCAGGAATCTTAATCTCTTGCTGGATATCGCTGAGCGCATCGGGCCGGACTTCCCTATATTCTTGTATCCAGGGTCGGCCACCAAGCCTGATGTATTTCTTACGAATCCCGGCTTCCCTTTACACCAGCTTGTCAGTCCAGAACCGGTGACACCTAGCGATCACATTCCCATGGTAGTCACCATAGCAGCTGCTCCTATTCCAGGTCCTGTTGCTCCAAGGAAAGACTTCTCGAAGAGCACTAGGAAGCATACAGGAGTGCGTTCCCATTGGACCTCCCTGACCTGGACGGTGCATCCGAGGTAGACCTCAACGATGAGCTTACTGCTATTAGTGCCTGCATTTCAAACGCAGATGCGATGGCTATCCCGACAACCTCTCGCAAAATCACACTGCCAACAACCCCTACACAAGAGAGCGTGGTGTTCCAACAACACTTCGCTGATGTATATAGGTGCATCCTAGACATGGGCTACACCAGGCCTATGGATTTCGTTCAACACCTCAGGGGACAGTTGAACACCACGCTGGCGCACGAATTGATGGAGAAGTGGAACCGTCTAAATGAAAATTTAGACACTGACAGGAATCCGAAATCTGTCTGGGAAATAGTCAACAGACTAGAGGGAAACTCCTGTTCGCATGACCCAATTGCGATTTCGCACGAAGGTACCACGGTGACCACTCCAAGTGAGATGGAGAGGCTGTTCCGTGGAGTCTTGGAAAACGTTTTCAAAATCTCCGATAAAGAGGAGGAAAACTTTGACTTAGGCCTCGAGGACCAGGTTTTCGAGTACATGGAGATAAGGGAGGGCAGGTTCAAACCTTATGGAACCTCGTACCTCCACCGTCTGCATGGCAACTCTCAAGAGGGAAACCCCATCACCAGTGCGGAATTGCGGGAAGCAATCGCTTCATTTAACGCTAAAGCCCCAGGCCTCAGCCAAATCACCATCAGGCACCTGAGGGAGGCCCTCGAAAGATTTAGGACTAGGCTGTTGAACCTGCTCAATTCGTCCCCAGTAATGGGATGTTTCCCAGATGGCCTGAAAACCTCGAAAATGATTTTCATCCCTAGGCCTGGGAAGCCAGCGAACCAGGTCATGAATGTCAGACCTATCTCATTGCTGGAAACCATTGGGAAGATTTTTGAGAAAATTCTCAACAGCAGACTATTAAAAGACTTGTTGAACGAGGAACAGCACGGATTCAGAAAACACCGAAACACAGAAACAGCCATAGCCCATATGCTTGAACACGCAGCGGCAGGGCTGGCCAGGGGGTGCTGGATCGACGTCGTGTGCAGAGACGAAAAGAAGGCCTTCGACAAAGTTTGGATCGATGGCATGAATTACAAAATCTCGCGACTAAGACTCACCCCCCCACTTCGAAAAGATCCTCTGTAGCTACTTGACCAACAGACAAACTGGCAACGCATTCGAGAAGTATACAGGAAAAGCCTTCTAGCTCCTGTCCGGCGTCCCTCAGGGAGGATGCCTCAGCCCTACTCTCTACACCATCTTTACGAGAGACGTCCCCAAACAAACTGATGGGAAAACTCTTAACATCTAATATGCGGATGATATTGCCTAAGTTGTGGTTCGGAGAACAAATTCTGCGAGGATGATGGCCAGACCTACGACAGCAGAAGCTGAAAGAATCTCCAGGTTCGAGAAACGCTGGAAAATACAGACCAACGTATCAAAATTCTCAGCAACCGCAATAGGGAGACGTCGTTTCGTCCTTCTCAATCTAGAAAACTCGTAAATTGACTACTCACCGTACGTGTCAGTCCTCGGCTACAAACTTGCCAGTACTGGCATGAATAGACACGTCAGATCCAGGATTGGATACGCCAACACTGAACTCGACCTACTCATCCGATTCAGAAATCTCAGCACAACCAATAAAAAGAAGTTGTACACCAGTCTAGTCAGATCAAAACTGGTGTACCCTGCTATAACGCTCAACGCGGCGTCAAGAAAAAATATGACAAGACTCCAGAGAGTGCAAAATCGAGGCCTCTGGTTTATTACCAACGATAAGTAGTATGGGTATCGGACCTCAAGAAGCCACCATGAAGAAACAGGTATTTAACCACTAAACATATGTCTCTATAAAAGGTCGAGACATCTGATCAAGACTAGAAGCTATTCTCCCTATGGAGACTGTAGTGGCTTTAGACCCAGAGGAAGAGGGAGGTGTATACAAAAGATAACTCCCTTGCACCAGAATAACGAAACCTGTACCAAAGTACAACTAAAATGAAAGAAAAAATTGCGAAACAATAATATATAAAAAAGATCCCAAAATGGGACAAATTAGAATGACAATAACAAATACAAAATAATTAAAAGATCATGCAATGGGACAACATTAACCAATACGAAAAAATAAAGAAAATGACAAATGGAGATGGCCCGTTTATCGGGCACCCCCACACATACATATCTGACTACTACTTCCTTCCTTTTCTCACTATTACCCTCCACCCTCTCTTCCAAACTCCTCCCCCTCTTATTCTATCTTCATCTTTCAAGATTCAAAATTCAAGAATAATTCCATTTCTGTTCATTCCCTGAAGATGACCTAACACGGTCGAAAGACATCTAGGAATAAAGAATGTCATTCGCGGATGTTCTTTTTAGCCTCGAAAACCCCGTTAAAAAACTTGTAAGAAATATTAAGAAAATACAAGTTAAAATTAATAACGCTGCCACAGCTGTGAACTTCAATAGTACATATATATATATATATATATATATATATATATATATATATATATATATGGCATAATTAGACAACTGCTCTGCTTCAGGTCCAGCAGGTGATCCTATCCTCCTTGAAATGGAAGACAACACTTAGGAGGATAGGATCACCTGCTGGACCTGAAGCAGAGCAGTTGTCTAATTATGCCATTACCTTAACCGCACCATATATATATATATATATATATATATATATATATATATATATATATATATATATATATATGCAACTTTGTTGAAGACCCTGGTGTATTTCGCCATAATTAATTTCCTTTGTCAACTTTCTATTCTTCTAACAATCTCATTTATTCCATCTTGTAGATGGTAGATCACTTGTCATGTATTCATTTAAAAGAGAGATGAATACAGGACTAGTGATCTACCATCTACAAGATGGAATAAAAAAGACCGTAGGAAGAATAGAAAGTTGCATATATATATATATATATATATATATATATATATATATATATATATATATATATATATATATATATATATACACAAAGCCAAACAAACCGAAATAACAAAGAGATTAATTAACCTGATCTCCAGGCCACTTTGCAAACCTTGCACTTCTAATGCTTTCTCCATTATTCCCATTATTTCCCTCCCTCCAGATACTCTTTACACCCCCTATCTCACAGATTCCGATTCAGACCAAACTTTTTTTCTTACTTAATATCTTCACGAACCCCTCTTTTGGCTAGGAAGGACTTCATCGAATTCCATGTGGTGTCCTGATTGCCCATAAGCCTCAGTACACCTTCCAAAATATCTCTGATGATTTCAGGAGGCGCCCTTAAAGACCTGTAAGGAAATTCAGTAGATAAATGGGGCGGACGTAGAATTCTCCTTTTAATTGAATTAAGGGAGGGGATAATAAAAGGGGGGGTGATCCCTCCTTCCCCCTCGAGTCTAAACAACTGTGGAAAAAAATAAAGAAAGACAGACAAATAAATAAAGGTAAAGGAATCGAAAAAGCAGTAGTGGGAAATTGAGATGAACTGTTATCATAAACTCCATCGACTACGATGGGGACAGTAGGGTAGGAATGAAGCCTCTAAGAGAAAATTGCACAGATTTTAGGCACTCTGAGTTACAAGAATTTGGAAAAAATGATTCTACTACATTTGACCTTCATAAATTCGTTATTAAGCCATAATTTTGATGAATTAACCCTGTTCAAAAGGTTGAAGACCTAAAGAATGACAGCGTTTCTTCACCTTATTTCAACGAGAGCTTCCGGTTTGATGTTTCCGACTGCCACTCTTGCCTCTTGCACCAGGGGTTCGATTTCTGCCAGCTCCTTATCGATCTCTTTCTTGCTGCAATGGCCAACGAGACGAACTCTCATCAATAATGAGCGCTCATTAATGAAGAACTCCCACCAATGAATTGCTCTCATTAATGAAGAATCATCAATGAAGAGCCTTTATCGGTAAATAACTCTAATCAAATCCCAGCGACACGTGAAAGTCTTATGAGACACAACAAACAATAAAACAAGCAAGAAAACTAGAAAACAATCAGGAGAGACGCCAGCTCAAACTAGGGCGACAAGATACACACAACACAATGGACTAGAGCATGAAAAAGAGTAAATTCAGTACACAAGCCACCACCGTATGCATTAACATCAGGCAGCAAATACAAGCACCATATTCATCGACATCACTTATCAAATACAAGCACCATATTCATCAACGTCACCCAGCAAATATAAGCACCGTATTCATCACCACCACCTAGCAAATACAAGCATCGTATTCACCCACGTCAACCAGCAAATAAAAACCCCGTATCCATCAACATGACACAACAAATACAAGCACCGTATCCATCAACAACGAACCCAGCTAATACAAGCACTGTATTCATTAAAACCAAACAGCAAATACAATCACCTTATTTATCAGCATCACTCAGCAAATTCAAGCACCGTATTCATAAACATCACCCAAGAAATACAATTACCGTATTCATTACATCACCCAGGAAATAAAAACACCTGATTCATTAACATCACCCAGAAAATACAAGCACCGTATTCATCAATAGCATTCAACAAATAAAAGAACATTATTCATCGACATTACCCATCGAATATAAGCACTGTATTCATCAACACCCATCAAATGCAAGAACCGTATTCATCAAATCACCCATCAAAAACAAACACCGTATTCTACATCACACAGCAAATATAAGAATCGTAATCATCAGCATCATTCAACGCATACAAGCAACGTATTCATCGACATCATACAACAAATACAAGCACCGTATTCATTAACATCAGACAGCCAATACAAGCTCCACATTCATCAACATCACACACCAAATGCGAGCACTTAATTGATCGACATCATCCAGAAAATGCAAGTACCTTATTCCGCATCACTCATAAAATACAAACACTGTATTCATCTCCATCACCCGTCAGACATATGACCATCTGCCAACAATGGACATATGTAATTAGAGCATTCGACGCAGTACCTAGCTGCAGATTCATCGCTATCATACTTAGCACCAAACGAGATACAACCACATTCATGTCTTGCAACTTTCTCACAGGCCGACATGCACAAACAAATTAGCATGACTATAAATCATGAACATACACATCGGAAGCCACCCTCTACAACTACGCAAATAACATCGGAATACTCGCCAAACAGCCGTACTATGTGCAGACGTGAATATTGATCTTGATAACACTACATCAAACTCTATCTTAACAGAACTATTTGACTGTCTCCGCCTACATATCTTCTGCTATACTCCTTTTGGTTTCCATCACTTAACACAACCGTCATCCATGCATTGCATTATCAAGCAACCCACTCCCCCTAAACAAAGCCCCAGCGATGATTAGCGTTATTCTTTACATAAAACTGAGATGCATACTAGACTGTACATCCGAACACTCACATCCACTTATTCTGGGATGTCAAGAAATCCATCACCCACACCTAACAAAAGTTTCTATATCCTAAACTAGCTTCCACCAGTATGGATTAGGTACCTGAACCCGCACCCATACACCTTTAAACTCTGCAAAAGACACAAAACACTTTGCCCCGCCATGCAATAGGTTCACAGCACCCCAATAAAAAACTACCTACTGAAAAAAATGCTACAAAGATTATAAAATTTGTGAATCCCACCACTGCCTCTAACTACAAGTATGCAAATAATCAACAAGAACATGACCTTAGAACTCCCTTTATGGGTCGCAGCATGGAAAAATCTAGGGCTCAAATCGCAGCAAACCGAGTTACCGTTCTGCAATCTTCTCATTTTCCCGTATCGTCTGCTCCTTCAAGTTCTCCATCTGCGACTTGTGTTGGTTCGCGTTTGTCATCGTATCTGTGATGAGCTGAAGAGCTTTGTTGGCCTCGCTCTGCTTCTCGTTGAGGACCTCCTCCTTCTGCGCGGCCTCTTTTTCCAATTTCTTGACCACGTCCTTCGCTTCGTTCAACTTGGCGACTCCAGCCTGGCGAAGGAAGAGCAGGTCAGTACGCGATACAACATTGCCGCCCGAATGTGTATTAAAGCTCACTTGTCGTGTCACAATTCGAGTTATAATCAGGAGGAGTACATTTAGTCTCAAATGAGCTAAATGCATGCCGAGTTCTCATTAATGGCAAGGTGAAGACGAGCTCCCGTCAATGAAGAATCCTCATCAATGAAAAGCAAACTTTATGACGAACTCTCATCAATATTTTGACCTAGCTTCGACGAAACGCGAATTTGGAAGTGTCAGAATTTTTCCACGCACTCAGTTCGCATTTTTAAGTCTATATGCACCTATATACGAACATCACTCTTGTAAAGATTTTTAAAAACGGCCTCGATCTATTCTCTTGATTTTACAGCTCCCCATTTCTATTTTTTACTACCTTTACCAAGGGCTGGCTATGAGTGAACTCGGGTTGGCCTTGAAAGGACTCGGATTTGTCCGTGAAAGAACTCGGATTGACCTTGGAAGGAGTAGTATTGGCCTTGAAAGTACTTGGGTTAGGCTTGAAAGTACTCGAGTTGGCCTTGAGAATACTGGGCTTGGGCTTGATAGTACTGGTATGTCCCTAAAAGTACTCCGTTGGCCTTAAAAATACTCGGGGTGACCTTGAAAGTACGGGTGCCTTGAAAGTACTTGGCTGGCCTTACAATTTATCAGGTTGGCCTTAAAAGTACTCGGATTGACCTTGAAAATACTCTGATTGACCTTAAAAGTTCTCAGATTGGCCTTGGAAGTACTCGGGTTGGCCATGAGTGGATCCTACCGTCTGTGCTGCTCTCCCTTCCGTAGTTCTTCCTTCTTTGATGCAATCAATATTATTTTCAATTCCTTCTTACTCCTATTCTTTCATAATCCTTTAGTCCCAAGTTCACGTTCTCCTCCACTCTGTACACTATCAGACATTTATCTTTTTGTGTGGTAGAAATTCCCATATGTAATGAAAGTCCCAGGGATCGATGGACACTTGCAAGTTGATGTGTACGGGTTCATTCCCTCCCGATTGTGGACTAGTTGAGTTTTGGGAGGAGTTCGGGCAATGGGGGAGCGGGCTTCCTCCATAGCATTTAGTTTGGGGGGCTGGGGTATATGCTGGGCCACTGAGGGAGTGGGCCCCTCTCAGGCCCCCGATCATTTTTTTCTGTATTTAGTCTTAGTCGTATTTTTTAGTCTTGTGACATTTTGAGTTGTTTTTTTAATTTAATATATCATCAAAAAATAGGCTAAATAAATAACAAGAGCATAATTTGTAATTTCGGCGCCTATGCCCTTGATAGAATGCGCCAGGAGTAAACATTAAATTAAAAAGTAATTTCTATGCACAGTTTTTAACTTGATCTGGTACATCGGACTTTACCTGTAGGTGCGTTTGACGCTGAAGAACTCCGTCTCTTTTAGTGCTAAAAATATGTTGATAGTTCTTCAGCAGTTCCATGTAGTGACGAGGGGTAGACAAGTGACCAGGAAGGCTGTTATGTATTGCAAGGAAAGTCTTGAAGAACTCCTGAGTCTGGTCAGTCTTCTCCTCTACTTGACCTAAGAACAATCTAGGAACCTGGAACATACTTTCCACTTGTAAATTTGACTATGGAAAAAAATCTACACAGCGCCTACCGAACTGCCCATTGCCATAGAAACCTCATAATTACAAGAATACCTGCATTTACTCATCGGACCAAATTTGCATCATACATTCCTCTAATTTCCACACACTTTCACAAACTTTCAAGTCTTTAACCACTTTCTTTATAAACCTCTTGTCCAGCTTTCTATAGCTGTTTCTCTAACTTCCACACCTTTCAAGCCTTTAACCACTTTTTTATAAACCTTTTGTCCAACCTTCTAGATCTGTTCTTCTAACTTCCACAAACTTTAAAAGCCTTTGACCACTTTCTTTATAAACCTCTTGTCCAACTTTCTAGAGCTTTTATTATTGGTTTTCACTTTAAAAATAAACATTAGAAAATTTTGGTGATGTTGAAAATGAATGCATCAGGAGCAGAGAACCATTTACCTGAATCATAGACTCCCCAGACCAGCTCTCTTTCCAGAGCACGTGGCATTGCTTGTATAGCGCCGGGTTACTCTCGCACCGAACCGTGAACTCAGCGTTGGTGCAGTCCATTATGAGGGCGAAGTGTAAGTTTTTCAACACCCCTACATTGCAGGAAAGAGAAGGAAATACAAATTTTGAGTTGAAGTGTACAAGAATGTCTTATATACTCAAGAATAGCGTGTTTATGCTGAAATCTTTATGGAAGTTATAGGGTGTTGTACAAAAGTGTGTCTCGAGATTATATCTGCTAACCTCTTTACCGTCTCATTGTCCAGTTTTTTTTTAAATATTTCAAATACGTTTAATAATGTAATAATCACAATTTAGTAGATACTCTACTCGCAGCACTATTTATTTTAAGTATAACATAGTTTATAGTAGATTTTCTAAAATTCAATTACACCGACCGTCAGGACATCTTAGGAAAGAAGCATTTTCTGATAAAATGGGTAGGAAAAAGAACCTTTCCAAGAAAATAATAATTAGATCGGAAAGAAATTAGGTAAAAGAAAGTCTTCTATGCAAATTTTAAAAGATTTGAAACGTGATCATCGCACTGTGAACAAAAATGTATAACATCCAATACATAAAGAAAAGGTTTCAACCAAAATTTCGAGCTCCTATCCCTAAGAGATCTTTTTCAAATCAGAAGAAAAGTAGCTAAAACTGTAGATAAGTGTGTGCTTGTATTGTAGAGGTTATCCGAACAAAGACAATCTGTAAGGCGAGGTAAAATATCGACAGCCAAAGATTGATCGGCCTTTGTGAAAAATTTCAACTTGAGTTTCGGGGTAGGAATTAAAGCTAAGGACAGAATGAAGGAGACCGATCGAGGCTTGTAGCAAAAACGTTTAATGGGGTCGAGTGTGGCAAAGCATCGAAAGCATCTGGGTCTCCACAATTAACACCATGGTGTAGATTTCCGACTCCACTTGCTTAGTTTGATTCGACTCCCAAACCTACGCGGGCATCGACTGACTCGGAGCGAAAAATGAGTATGTTGAATATATATTTACTCTAGCTACTAGAAAATGCAAGAAATTCTAGTTATGTTTTAGTTCCTTATTATTACTAAACAGCAAATAAATAGTATTAATTCATTTTGCAAGAGCTATAACAATTGAATGAGTACATGAAACTCAGGATACACAAAGCTATCGATTTATAATAATTCACTATACCAAACGGGGTACGAATTTTTGGACACTGGTTATACATATTATTGTAATGCACGGAGTATAATCACTTTCACTCTTTAACAATTCGGTAGTGTTTAGGATGAAAATAATTGTTTGGATAAATTATAATTATTTAAAATAGGATTAAATTACTGCACTTTAATCTGAAACGTGTGAGCGAATACTCACTAGTAACGTGCAGACGAGTGCAAAACGGTTGAGTTCAGGGACTTGGAAGTCTTGGAACGACGTGTTTAGGGAAAGAAAAGATGCTCATTACCTCTGGATGGGAAATCTTACCTTGAAGCTGCGCCTTGAAGAAAACTTGACAAAGTTGGAAAGTGTTTTTTCTGCGGTAAAATTTTGCATGTTCTTGACACGAAGGCTTAAAACTTGTCTCTGCTCTTCGCACTCGCAAGCGAGTTCTGTTTTATTCAAGTTGAGGGAAATTTTTCTCATAAAAGCTTAAGACTGATGGGGGGGGGGGAAAGGGAGCAAAGGAGATTACGGTAATATTTTTCGTCCTTTTCAAGGTCCAGCGAGATTACCGGCAAGCCCAGCACTCAGCCAAAGACGGAGCGCAGGTAAAAGACGAACCCGACAAGAGAATAACTTGGCCTTAACTTCTGCATGGTTGCTATTGTTTATGTGATCAAGTCGGTGGGGTGAAAGGGAATGGTGCCCTCACAAACACTAACAAGTTAACATTTCAGTAAACTGCCAATCTACCAGAATCTGATCGAATGTCCAGAATTGGTATTTGTGATCGACAAGAGAGACTTCTTCGGGTGATAAACTTTTGATTAAAGGATTCTAACCAGAAAACAGATTTGTATCTTCGCTTGAAGTAAGAGTGTTAGGTCTTTGAATAGTCGTATAATTGTCAGAGGTATCTATGCGAAGAATGAATTAATTGATATATGTTCACCTGATAACTTTCGGTGGAATGTTTAAGGAGAATTCCTTTATCTTATTTGGAGAGTTCTTTCTTTTAGTTTAGACAGATGCTTTCTGAGCCACCGGGAGACTTATAAAGGTACTCTACTGTTTTGATAGCATTTCATTCAATTTTGAAAGTAGCGTAATCAGTGAATTGAAATGCTACAGTCTTAAATGTGTTCCTCTTCCATTCCGATCTAAAAGCGTCGAATGGTAAAAGTGGCTTACTATCATTAATAATTTTCAATTCTCCTGTTCTATTTACTTTTTATCTTATTTCTCTGAATTCGTCTTTCTTGATATGCTAGGTTTGGTCGGTCTTTCAGCCTCAGTCTCTTCGTTCTATTATTCTTTCATTACTGAGTAAACACACCATCACTATATCAATCAAATTCATGGTATCAGATAATATCTTGCTCATGGTGAGCGCTTCCACCAAAATATAGCGACATTCAAAGCTCATACAAACGGCAGTACAATAGTGAAGTAAACTACAATGCACAAGCTAATGGTATGTAGTATAATGTGTACATTGTAGTTTACTATTGTAAGATATAATGTGCCCCCACCGATAGGTAAAAACAATCCCGTGTACTACCCCGCCAAAACTGAAAGTTAAAATATCCAATTAATACAGTTCTTTTTAGGGCTTTAGATTGGTCTATTGGATACAGCCACTCGCTTAGCGTAGGTCAGGAGCGTCCACTAGACATGGCCGAAGCAGTGTGAAGGCTACACGTTGCTATAGCAACCGCATAACGACAGTACAACCAAAATATGTTGGGAGACTGCATAAAGGGCCTCTTCATGAAGGCCGTTTACTGTATTATCATAAATATCGGAAAAATAGGCTCTTTACATCGTTTGTGGTCATTGTTGGATAAATTTAGTTTCTGACGTCATAACACTAAAAAGACGCAAATCGGTTTGGATTATCATTATAAGGTGAATTTATTTCATTAACAAAGTCAAAAGACATAAGTCGCGTGCTCTCAATTATTCTGACTTATGACCACATGACTTTACGACCTTCAAAAGTTTCAACAAGTTGGGTAATCCGACCCATAGTTTAGTTTTCTTTTAACAATTCTTGGACTAACCTTGGGAGGACCTTCGCATTTAGATCATTCGAAAGAAAATGTAAAACAACATAATGGTTTCAAAATTCGTTACAATTACCCGAAGAGTTACGATGTTATTGCCAAAAAACTCATTGGGAAGTAAAATGGTTACCACCCGACCGACGACCTACAGACCGACATAGTAACTTATAGAGTCACGTGCACGCGACTAAAAAACGAAACGTTGAAGGGAATAACAAGGATCATCCAATACTTCTGAGAGACATTTAAGAAATACAACTTAGTAACTAAGAATAAATATCGTATTTCCATAAGCACTTCACCATTACCTAAACCAGGGTTCTCCAACCTTTTCTCCCAATGGGCCAAATTAGAAATTTAAATATATTCACCAGGCCACAGAGGTAGTTAAATCTAAATTTTTAAAAGTTCAAAATGTAGTGAATAACAATTTTTAATAACAAATATATACAATTACAAAGAAAATACTGTATATTGACGGTAAAAAATTAAATTAAACACAAAATAAAATCATTTTGATTTTTGACATTGCCTTCCTTTTGTGATATTCTCAATATCTTCTTTTCAAAATAAATGAATTTGAGTATGCAGTGGGCCACAATGCGGCCCGCGGGCCGTGGGTTGGACGTCCCTGACTAAAACGAATTTGTTCTCCGCCATCTATCGGGTGCGTGCGAGATTTTTGTTGGCGCGAAAATAAGAGTTCAGGCCCTCCGATTAGACACATGCAACAGCCTTTTCATCCAAAAGGCCTTACATATAGACTAAAAGGTTTTATTAATATTGTCATAGGAGTGGTAATGTGGTAGTATTCTAACTTAACGCAAATCTACTTACTGGAAGCGAAGTAGGCGAATGGCGACCCCATGAATCCCTCTTGAGCAGCTTGGTCGCGAAGAGGCGCCAGGAGGGCGTCCAGTTCCTCCGAAGTGTAAAGACCAGGAACCTAAATATTTCAATATATATATATATATATATATATATATATATATATATATATATATATATATATATATATATATGCCGGGCTTGCTTTTCAAAAGTTCTGTGTTACAATCGGGGGGGATGGTTATCTTTCGAGAAGTTATACTTTTCCAGCACGTCTCTCATTAAAACGTCTTTTCCATTGTGTGTGTGTCGAGATGGATGTGAAAAGAATCTAGATCTCTGCTCTCCTGCGTGCAGGCCACAATAAGTCCGACATCGCCAACCGGCTTAACGTCAGCCGTATGACCGTCCATAGAGTCGCGGAGAGACTCAAGAACAGGTAAGACCTCAAATATCGACCTAGTTCAGGCAGACCTCAAGTTATGAACCGTTTGGCTGTGAGAAAGGCCTTCAAGAGTGCTCCGAAGGTCAAAATGACACTGTTCGCGAAGAAGAGCAACATCTCGGTGACTACGGTGTCCAGGACCGTCAAGGAGGAGGGCGGCACGAGCTTGAGGTGCGTGTAAAGGCCTCTTCTCACCGGTTGTATGCGAGAACAACGTTGGGAGTGCAGTCGTCGCCTTCTCAACGACTTGATGTGTCATTGCAAATGAATTCTCATTTTTTTCTTAGGAAAAAAAGTTCAGGGTTGATCCGGTCATCAATAAGCAGAATAACCGCGAGGTAAGCTTCGGCCAGGGCGTCTCCGAGGTCCGTTACGTGTCCATCGCCAACCACTCTCCCTCCGCAATGATGCTCGGAGTCGTGGCTTCGAATGGTGATAAGATTCCGCCGGTGTGATTCCCAGCCGGTTACAGACTCACCAGGGGCATTTACAGGGAGATCTTGGCCACGAAAGTCCTACTCTGGGTGAGAAAGATCACGAAGAAGGCTGACTATGTATTTCAGCAGGACGGTGGCACAGCCCACACGGCCAAGACCATGCAAAAGTGGTTGGCGTCGAACATAAACTGCTGGTCGAAGGACCTTTGGCCGCCGCAGTCGCCTAACCTCAATCCCTTCGACTATAGCGTGCGGGCGCATGTCGATTGCAAAGCCTACAGGGTCCGCAAGAGTAAAGTGTAGGAACTGAAGTCCTCCGTCAACCGCATGTGGGCCAGCATAAGAAAGGACTTCGTCCGCATCGTGTGCGTCTCCTTCAGGTCTCAGCTGGATATTTATATGCTAAAACAATGAAAACGTGTCTAACTGAATTAAAACTATCATTGTCTCCTTTGGTGGTGAGAGCGTCGTGTCGAGTGTAACAGAACTTTTGCAATAATGCAATACCCGGTGTATATATATATATATATATATATATATATATATATATATATATATATATATATATATATATATGGTACTTGCACTTGAAATAACTTAATGGGGGTAATTGATGAAGCATGCTTACCTCTCCCGCCATGAGGATTGAGTTGATCATTTCAAGGAAGGCGGAGCTGGCGAGATGGTGGTCCTCCAACAGGAGCAGCAGTTGTTCTCCTTCGATACCTGCCGTCTGCATGACCTGGAGTGGGTGGGAGCGGAATGCGAGATAGTCAAATAGACAGAAATGGCACGAGTTCGAAATAGTAATGAGAAGGGTTCGAAATGTTAACGAACTCCCTGACGCCCGCGCATTCGAAAGGCCCCTGGAACAATTACGAACAATTCTCTCGTATTTAGAACGAAACAACAACGAGGGCATCGCCAGAGAGTGTATAAGTGGGGCAGATGGGGAATGTAAAAGTGTGTGGAAGACAACCAAAGATCCTCATGTAGGATTTGACGTCGAGAGCACAAATTGTAAACATTGAGGCCGCGCAATCTTGTAGATGTTAGCTGCAGCACGGTTGTCTTTAGAACACTTGAATTCTCATTGTTTGTAAAAGGATGGATAAGGAAAATAGGTGGGTATTAGGAGGAAAAAAGGGGGAGTGGCAGAATGCAGACATGTTATAATCCACCCCCACAATCGCAGCCATGGGGGAGGGTATGATCCTTCCTACTTTTCATTCTTTCTACTCCTTCTATCGACGTAAAGGGGTAGATGGTAGATCATGGGTATAAAACCCCTACAATAATTGCAACCTGGAAGATTGGCTCGCCCTTCCGGCCCCAGTGCCGGGAGCTATGAACCCTCCTTGTTCCATTGCCAGAAGGAGAACTCCGACTCTATCTTCCAATATTTTCACCTCATCTAACTTCCTTCACGTATCTCTAATTACTTTCTACGTGATTCGGCCTCGTTGCTATTGCGCTGAAATTTCGAAAAAAATGCATATGTGACTACATAAAGTGATACGTGTACAACATAAAGCGACGTGTGTACAAGTCAGTGGTATATGACTCAGTTGTCTTGGTTGAGAGTGGAGTGGGTGTGTCCTGTTTGTATAGATTGGTACTATCACATTTGTGGTGGGTTTTTTTCCTCCTGTGTTTTTTTCCTATTTCAAAGTATTTATTTGACTTTCCTTTGAAGTTTATTGTTTACCGACAAATGGAAGAGAATTGGGTAAAAAATAGTGATTTGTGTCGTCGTAAAATTGGATAAACACGAGTTTTGTTGACATTAAAAACATGGAAATATCGAAGTCACTCAATATTTCAACTCAAACCAAGAAAAACAAGGTCTGCTGACCAGAAAGTCGCGTATTCTCACTTATTCTGATTTATGGCCTTACGCCCTTCAAAATTTTTCAATAATTCCTGACTAACCTTGGGACGAACTTGGCAATTATATCATTCAAAAGAAAATGTAAATAACATAAGTGGTTCAAATTTCGTTAGAATAGTTACAATGTTATTCCAAAATTTAAAAAAAAGCAAAACGGGGACCGACCGACCGACATAGTGAGATGTATTGTCGCTCGCGACTAAAAACAATCACAGCCAAGACTTGGACTCAAAGGGGATTGGAAGATGTGGATGCAAACGACAAATAACTCAGAATAGATAGAAAAATAGTATAAATGGCTCCTAAAAAACAGAACAGCATCTCGCAGGCAGTTTTCAAATCTTCTGGTAGTATCAGTGGTTCGTCAACCTGCCTTTATCCAGGTGGATCCTAACCAGATAATGAAATAGACATAAAGATCAGTATGACAATCGCTGGTGAGCCCTAGGGCACCAGGGGCCGGTCCTTTTAGGATAGATGTGCCAGGAAGTATTATGTTTTGACACCAAACATCGTTCAGGTGGAACCTTCTTCGCGCCTGGGCAGAGGGATCTGTTCCGCGCCAGAGGTATGTGGATATAGATACGCATCGGTAGGATTCCTTGGAACAGAGACTGTGTGTGTTATGCTGCGAAGAGGGTAGAGGAAAGAAAGCAGTGTTATAATTGGCTATGCGTGTGATGAGAAGTATAATATCTACCCACCCCAGTACAGGGTGAGCACAACGCGTCTACCAATCGGTAGCCATATCTCTTCGTGCGCTGACGCTTGTATCCGCTCTTGCCGGGATCGAACCCCATACCATGACGTTAGCGGACCAACGCCGTATCCACTCAGCTAGCTAAAGCTATTCAAATCTTCTGGTAGCTGGGGTTATCAGCCTCAGCCGAAGAGCAGTGAATGAGAGCCGTTTGGAATAGGGATTAAAAGCATATCGTTCTAGAACGGTGGTTCCCAACCTTTTTCTAATCTTTACCCACTTTTCATATATGATCCTCATCCATGGCCCCCCCTTTCCCCCCAATCCACATCTCGTGACTACAGTGACTGTCTGTAGGTCTACATTTATTTAGGTCCATTCTGAAACAAGGTCTGCTGATCAAAGTCGCGTGCTCTCACTTATTCTGATTTATGATCTTACGACCTTCAAAATTTTCAATAATTCCCGGACTAACCTAAGGAGGACCTTGACATTTAAATAATTTGAAAAAGAATGTAAAACAACATAAGGGTTTCAAATATCGTTAGAATCGGCCGAATAGTTACAATGTTACTACCAAAATAAATAAAAGCAAAACGGGGACCGACCGACATAGTGAGATTTAGAGTCGCACGCGACTAAAAACTCCGGCAATACCTGTAATTTTATTCATTCCACCTCATATTTTTCTTTTCTTAAATACTGAATTATGGCACTTGTAATTTACTATTGCCTTGGGATTTTTATGTGTACATAGCCTCAGATAATGGTTCCCAAATTTTGCTGTATGTCCCCAACTCCCCAGAGGGCCGTAACCTCCAGTTTGGAAACCACTATTCTAGAAAGGAGCCTCGGCTTACGGAAACAATGATGCGAGCCTGGGCGAAGAAGCACCTTGAGTTGACTTCCCGAACAATGCAAACGGCCAAGAACGACTAATTTAAATATTAATTTTCTTTTCATTTATTATTCTTTGCGGCCTCAGGAGTTGTAGTTTAGTGTTGCAGTATCCGACCCATCAACCATTGCGGTGGAGGATGACCGTTAGAAGGCGGGCAAGAGAGGAATTCCTGCCTAAATGTCAAGAAGACTGCTAAATTTTCTCAGATAATCGTGTAGGGACCATTTCCGTGCATGGAATCAGTCGTGTAAACAATGTTGAGGGTAATGTGAACCTGTTTAAATAAATAGATCTACTAAAAGAAAACATTTGATACCTCAAAAAATGTACAGTATGTTAATAGACCTTGGATATTCCAATAAACTCGGATTCGTGTCACACCCCGCGATTGATAAAGCCATGGTATGAAGAAAAATGGAGTTCATCTGAGTCTAGGGCATGGAAATTACCCAGACATGGGCTCCGTGGAGAGGTTTTGAGCCCATAGCATGAAAATTTCCCAAGATATGGGACCCATAAAGAGGTTTTGACCCCATAGCATGGTAATTCCTAAGACATGGGTCCCATGGAGAGTTTTTCAGCCTATAGCAGGGAAATTCCTTAGATATGTGTCACATAAAGAGTTTTTGAGCCCATAGCATAGAAAGTCACCAGACATGGGTCTCAGAGAGAGTTTTTGAGCCTATAGTATAGAAAGTCACCAGAGAGAGAGTTTTTGAGCCCATATCATGGACATTTCCCAGACATGGGTCGCATAGAGAGGTTTTGAGCCCATAGCATGGTAATTCCTCAAGACATGAGACCCATAAAGAGGGTTTGAACTCATAGCATAGTAATTCCCCAGACATGGCCCCATAGAGAGTTTTTGAGCCTATAGCATGAAAATTTCTCAAACATGGCTCTCATAGAGAGTTTTTGTTCAACCAAAATATTAAGGTACATGCCCTCTACCCCCCCTCCCCCTTCCCTCAGTTCCTGAAAATAACGCCTATGAAAAATATACGGACCTGTTTCAAGTCTGTCCGGAAATTCTTGATGTCATAGCCAGAGCTCATGGCCGGGGAGGAAAGTTTCATCCCGTAAAAATTCGCCATCACAGCCACCGAAGTCCGGCGACCAGACCCAGAACGTCCGGCCAAAAGCAAGGATCCTCCCGGGCTAGTCAACACTCGGTCAACCTGAGCGAAGGTCTCCAGAACCTAAAAATAAATCCTATAAATCTATATTTCCATGTAGGATACGTTGATATTTAAATCCCCAGAAGTGGTAGCGCGTTCTTATTAAAACACCAGAACTGGTGTCTGCGTTCTTATTACCTCTTTAAAAACAAGAATATTGATCTCCTGTTTCTCTCCACTGTACTGCCTGATGGACTTCTCGACGACAGCGGTCCACTCCTCTGTCTCCAGGAATCCCAGCTTGTGACCGAAGACAGGCACGGGTCCGCTGGCATTTGGCTGCAAGGGATAATATATTATTGGTCGTATAAGAAAGTCGATTATTGGGGCATGTGGGGTACATTAACTAGCTTTTGAGAAATAGTATGTATACATAAGCCTTAGCGCACATAAGAGGAGCGGCTTCGCAGGCAGACCTTCGGTTCGTGGCTTGGGGCCTATCTGGCTGTAGCAATGGAGGTTTTGGTTTTTAAAAAAAGTAAAAGGTTTCCAGTACATCTTCTAAGAATCTAGCAGTTCTCCTTGGACTTGGCTGTCTGAATTTGTCCCATGCGCCTCTTGTACGAGTGGTATCGAAGGTCTTCATTTAGGGCCAGGTTCATGGTGGTGGCGACTCCAACACACATCTCTCTCACCAAAGTCCAAATTCCCTTGTTCTGGACTTCCATCACTTTGTCCTGCAGTGGGTGAATGAATTCTGGCGTACAAACGCAGTCGGAACGCGTGCTGTGTTCTTTTCTGTTGGCTACGGTTTCGTAGTCTCCGTTGCAGATACCCATATGACGTCTTGCAACCTTCACATCGTTAACAGAGCATTGATCACCAGTCATGATGTAGGTATATATATAAATAAATATATATATATATATATATATATATATATATATATATATATATATATATATATATATATATATATATATATATATATATGTGTGTGTGTGTGTGTGTGTGTGTGTATGTGCGCGCGCGTTCAATTGAGATTACTAGCAGCAAAAGGAAAAATTATGATTTCAAGCTCTTTCGCATTTATTAACAAAGTTTCATTCAGGAAATGAGGCTTGGATTTTTTTTTTCCTGCGGGTTTAGTTTCCCGCCACATATTCATTTGTGCAGTTGCCATTAGTCATGTAACACTTTACGTTGAATTTCGATCACTGACAATTAAATATATTATTATTTGATGAGGGATGGAGGGTTTGGGGAGTATTTACTTATAAATAAACTTGTTAGGACATTTACTAATAAACAAATTAAATTTAACGAAATAATTTACGTTATTGCGGTATTTCAGCATCAATCGAACAGTTTTGAACCAGTTTTGATTCAAAACAGGTTTGCCAAATTTCCTTCGAATCTTTCCTTTTTTCAGCTTAATTCACTTTATATATTTATTTTTTTATCCATAAAAATTAATTTTAAAACCTAACATGTTAGGAGAAATATTATTACTTGGCAACGTAAGATAGCAAAACCTAGCGACAGTCATCCCAAACTATTCGAGAATTGATAGAATATAAATAATTAACTTTTGGCTGAAGCATTTTGAAAATTAAACATCTAATTTGAGTAAATTTCGTCCCTGTCCACGACAGAGCCGAGTGAAAACGCTGCATCTGACCTTCAGCAAAGTTACGACATCGCCGAATGGGAGTCGATTCTGATCGAGTTTGAGCGTAATTCGAGTGGTTCGAATCCTACGTTAAACTGAGAATAGTACCAGAAGGTGCGAAATGGCGAGTGTCGCGGTACCAAAGCAGGAGCAACGTACCGTGCCAACAGCCGATGAGACATAATACGAGGAAGCGACTTGCTTACGAAGGTCAACACCCCAGTCGGAGTGGAGCACCGAGAGTATGATGCCCTCAAACTTCTTCACATCTTCGTCTTCAGCTAACTTATCTCTGAACAGCCGACACGCCTCGTAGAGCCAAACCTTGCAGGGGGGAAGGCAGCTATGAAGCATCTACATTTAAGCTATAGGGCAGCGAAGGAGACGTTCCTCGGTTCGAACCCAACGAAGAGATATAATTAATAAGGTTAACAGACCTAAGTTGCGTGCTTTCAATTATTCTGACATGACCTTAAGACCATATGACCTTGCGACCTTTAAAACGTCCAATAATTCACGGACTAACTCTGGGAGGACCTCGACAATCATATCATTCGAACGAAAATATAAAATAACATCAGGGCTTCAAATTTCGTTAGAATCGGCAGAATAGTTATGATGTTATCGCCCAAAAGAACCATCGAAAATTAACACGATTACCAACCGACCGACGACCTACGGACTGACATAGTAACTTATAGAGTCGCGTGCACGCGACTAAATTTACTTAAAGTCGCCGAAAGAAGAGATATTGTTTTCAGCCGTTGAGGAAGATATATTTAATGTCGCCCAAGGAAGAGAGATACTCAAGAGATATACTTAAAAATGCCCAAGGAAAATATATACTTAGTGTTCTTCAAGTAAGAGATCTAGACCCTGGGGGACTTAGGGGCAGGGTAGAGCGGTCCGTTGCGAACGGTACGGGGTTTTGGGGGGGAGGGGGGGCGAAGAGGGGCGGCATTTATTTTAATGAATTCAAGCCAAGTCCGCGTCAGTCAAATATGGTCCAGTATGTATTGTTTCGTTTTCTTCTTCCACACAAATATGATTTCATTATTATAGACGCAAAAAAAAAGAAACTGAATAAACCTTGTGAAAAATCAATATAATTTTCATCGTAATTTAAAAAAATAAATTATAGTGTATTTTGAGAGGCAAGAATGGGAGGTTGTGCTGTTTAGAGGGGCGGCAAATTCTAAGACCACTACCCTCGGTACAAATGCTAAGGTACCCTTCTGGATGTACTACTAAGGAGACGACAACGAAATGTGTGAGGATAGAAAGAAGAACGTGAGAAGAGGGGAGAAGAAGAGAGGATGAGGAGAGATGGGAAGAGAAGAGGGGATAATGAGATGAGAAGAGAATAGAAAGAAGAAGGACGTTAGAATAGAGGAAAAGAAGAGATGATAAAAAACTAGAAAGGTTGAGGGGAGGAGAAGATGGTGGAGAAAATAGAAAATAGGAGTTAAGAGGAGAGAACTAGAAGGGAAACGAAGAGGGAAGAAATGTGAGAGAAGAAAAGATAGAAAGACATAAAAGAATACGGCAGGATAAGAAGGTAGAAAAGGAGGATAAAAAGATAGATAATATGAGAGGATAATAGAGGAATATAGGAGGGGAGGAGGAGAGAAGCATGTAAGACGAAGAGGGTTAAGGAGATTTGAGAACAAGAAAAAATAGAAAAAGAAGAATAAGGGATGAGAAGTGGAGGATAAGAGGGGAGAATCTAAGTGGTTCCAATGCTTAAGAATCTTTAAATGAATACCTACAAACACCCGATACCTCAAAAGATCTTGCAGTCTATAGGGAAGAGATAAAAAGGAGTTTGAAAATGAAGATCTGGCGCACGTACTGAAGAACATTCTGTTCCCTCGTTCTTCACTTACTTCGAGAAGAGGTTGGAGACTGCTGTTTCCCTCTGAGAGGTCGTAACGCATCAAGCCCTTGACCCATCGGGTTAGGTCCCGCGGGGTGAACAAGTAATGGCTGTAGTCGTCCACACTAAAAGACTCCCTCACCTTCGCATGCAAACAGAGAGAAAATTAGATCATTTTTAAGCTAATTTTAAATGTTTTTTGCCCATCAGGAATACAGATGTAGTGTGCGAGAGAATATTAAGCTACACAGAAAAGAATACCAAGGAGAGAAGAAAGGAGAAGAGGAAAAGCAAAGAAGAGGGGAAAAAATAATAGAAAAATTGAGTTCATTCTAAAGTCAGAGGTGTAAGAGGAAAAGTAGGTAATGTCTGACCCCAGAGACCGACTGGGATCAAATGCGCCTCCTTTGAACCATCGAAACTATGGATAAACGAGTCCCTGGGCTCAATTTTACGAACTGGATTCATCGGTGAGTCTAAAAGCCGTACTCAGGAAACATATGAGTCGTTGGATCCAAAACAGGAAGGTATTACCTATGGGGAACTTGCACCGCTGTGGAACAGGGCCTGAATCAGGAAGTTTAAGTTTCCTCGTTCCTAGCTCACTAGGTAACTCCATCCTTTTCCTAAGAACCCCACATACCCCTTTTATGAACATACTTCCATTACCTCTAACTTCACCTCTTTTGTATAGCCACTCATTTTCAAACACTGGTTGAGATGGATCCCTTAGTCCTAAGCCCATTATCGAAATAAATGATATACCTTAATCACCACCAGAAAACTTATACCCTTTCACCCTATCAGTAGAAGTTGACTGCCCTGAAAGCTCTACCATTACCTCTTGGTACACTCGAATCATTGAAGCCGCCAATTCATGGGCCTTGTTCCGCCATCCCGGATGATTGGGACACAAGGTGTTGAAGGCGGATTGCAAATACACATGGTAGACGCTAATTAGTTGATCCCTATCGGGGTACCTGAAGAAAATGAAGGTTTGAACGATTGAAAAAATAATCAGGAAGTAAATTTTAATCTTTTGAATGTTAAAATGCGAATAAAATATAGTGAAAGCTAAACGAATGATGGTTCAGAAGGCAAAGTCGCAACGAATTTTCAGGTATTTTGTAAAGGGTTCTAAAGGGCTTCATAGACGCTACGATTACCAGATCCGGCGACCAGAATTGTAAGCAAATCTCATGGTTTATGTGGTTTTCGTACGACCATAAAAGCAACGGAGTCCTTCGGCTTATCTGGTATGCTCCTAACCGGCCAGCGCCGTCTGTCTTCAGTTTCAGATCAGGCAGCTCGAAGGTTCAATGTCTATGGCGTTGTCGTACGATGTGATCCATCTTAACCAACAATGGTAGGGTAAACATGAAGGCTATGTCGGCCGATAAAGCGTTTTAGGAAAGTTCTTTGAACTTCCCAATGGGAAATTATGAACAAAGTATATTGTGATAAATAAAAGAAAAATGACGCCTTGGGTATATTAATAGAAACATTAAAGGAGAAAGATGTAAAAGGCTTTCGAGATACTGTATCCTCCCAGCTGATGTGTGCTCAGCAGTGCTACTAAAGATCAGTAGTGAAAAATGTTAAGATGGCGCTGCAATAGCAGCCTCATTAACCCTAAATGCTGGGGCAGGGAGGAAACGTTACAAACCAGCAGGAGGTTTTTACATCGAGTACAGAAACTACAAACTTAAACCACCTTACGAGCGTTTTTCATGTGTGCATGTGTAAACCTTGTCTATTGTACTCCCAAATATATTAATATGAGGGTATATCCATTGTTTTTGCTATAAAATGAATGGATACATGTAGGAAAATAGAAATAACACAGAAATGAGACGTTTGGTTTTTATTACTGGCACTCCTCAGGTTTAATTAAGGAAATCGGAACAATTAGTTTTAAAGGTATGAAAATTGAAGACGAGCAGGAAGATGTTGCGGAATGTTCTCATTCGAATATACCCCTTCCCCCCCACAAAACAATTACTGTGATCAAAGTAAACAATAAGTGGGAGAATGAGATTAATTTTTTTTGTTATAAACGATGACCATCGAGGACGTGTCCAGTCCAAATTTTTTTTTAAAAGTGGTTAAATTGGGGAAAGTAGAATCGTGGTTAAGTTATAGAGCCTATATAGTTAAAGGGATCATTTATAGCGATAAAAATCGAGAAGGCGCAACTCTCCTGAATAAAAAGCCCCGTTTCACAACGAAGGAATATCATGTTATGTGAAGAATCATGCTCAGTGTATTTATGATAAATATCAAATAGAAAGCAATTAATTGCCTTTTGCCATTCTATGGTAACCGAATCAGTCTTCTGGTTTAACTTTTAGTTCATTAAGGCAATTATAAAACAATTTAATTCTCTTCTTCGATCAATTTTAACCCATTTTCTTCTCTTTCGCTTGGGTTTCCTATTTCTGTTGTACTATAAGACACGATGAGTGCTTATAGAGCGCAGTTTAAATCTTCTTCCTAGAGCGGATGGGCCATTTGCACGCAATGCCGCGACTCGGCAAACTGAAGTAAATCAGAATGTCTGCGGGGATGTCTGCGGGGAACGCTGGTAGCGGAGCTAGAACGGAACCTGATCTGTTGGCCGCATCGTCTATGACCGTCTTAACACCTTTTTAACTGTAGTTCGCTTTATCCAAGTGAGAAAAAAATAAGCAGAAGTTGATTTGTCATCAAAAAAAAGTGTGTTGATAAGGATCAGGAGTTGAAATGGAGTGTCATATTAAGGTTGACTAAGAGAAACTATGTTTATCATGGGAGAGATAAGGTCCCAAAAGTTTAAGTTTGTGATTGCGGCCTTACCCGATCGATGTAATTCGCACCACCGAAGTGAACCGAGTAGAAAGCTTGTGTCTACCAAGAGCTGATCCACTGGTCATGGAAGCGACCACCTGAATACCCTCCAGACCAACCCACTCCAGGTTAGCATCATAAAACCCTTTGTAAGTCACAACCTGAAAACAAGAAGTTCTGTTATCGTTAACAATGTCGTTTAATAGCAGCATCTCAGAGAACTCTCAAAACATTGCCAGGCGTCGCCATGCAACAATTTGGAATCTTTGTGATTACAGGTGGAAATTTAGGGTAATTGTACGAAGTACAGGGTGCGACAGAACCGTTTGAGCAGTTTTAAGGAGTTATAAAAGGAAGGAGGGTATATAGAGACGGTACACCATATTTGGGGGGTACATTCCCGAGGGGAGCCCTGAGGGAGCTTTTCCCAGGGAAGCGAGCCATTCCTCGGAAACCGGCAAAGGGACACATCCCTTCCCCCGAGCATTGACTCCTCAAAACTGCTCAATCGGTTCTGCCGCACCCTGTGCTAGTAGGGAAAGGGCATAGATAACTCATAATCAAGTGAGAATGGGTGTGCATAAATAAGTACCCTTCATAAACGCACCAATCAATCTCAGTGATCTAAGTTATTGTAAGTTGTTTTTTGTTTAATCTCTCTATTTTCCCATCTTAAATGAGTACCTGTAATCTTTGTATACACGTTTAATTGCAATGGGGAAGATAAAAGAGGTAGACAAAATAATGAATTGTTAAATGCGTTTTAATACTTAATGTGGAGTTTGTTGACCTTGTGCAGCACAAATGCTTGAATGTATTGAAAAATTGATTGCTGCGCCTTTTTTGATAGTAGTTTCTGGAATTTTGAACCATTCTTGAACTAAAGCCTCATCCACTTCCTTCAGCGGCGCTGGTGGAGGAAATCGGTTCTCCACTTCTTGCCTCAATACACACCAAAGATATTCGATAATTTAAAAATCTGACAATTGAGGAAGACAAAGCATGTGTTCCACTTCACTATTATGCTACATGGGCCATTTAAGTAGTGTTGATCGATGCATTATCATATTGGAAGTTTGCGCCCCTATTTGGGAACAATATTTGTACTGTAGGATGGATTCAGTCACTCAAAATTGGCAAATCTCCTGAATATTAACCCTACTATCTACCGCTACAGCTTGACCAAGAAAATTTCATCTTTTGCTTCCGAAATCATCATAGTACTGCCTCCATGCTTCAGGGTGAGGGTTAGCGAATGAGATTAAAAGCGTCTTTTGAGCTGACTCAATCGATAAACACATTCTTAGGACGGATAATGCGTGAATAGCGATTCGTCAGCCTAAATGACATTCTATCATTGTTCCATCGCCAAAGTTCTTATTTTCACTACACCATCTTTTTCATTTTTTATCATTGATGTCAGAAAGATGTTTTGTAATTACAGTCCTTCCATGGTATCCAGCTGTTAACGAACTATTTTTTTCGACAATGAGTTCACAAGGTGTTGGCTGAGCTCTGCGAACACTCTGACAGATAAGACTGTATGCTTTTTCGCATCAAAGGGTTTTATTGCTCTGCGACTCCGGTTACTGAATATTGCCTTATGTTCAAGGGTACGACTACCGTAGCTGGATTTTCCTTGATTGTGGTATGTCAACCTTATTTCAGACAAAGTTCCTCTCAGATAATTGCACAACTCTAAAATTATTGTGCCAGATACTTCAGTTATCGGCTCTCCAACAATTATCTCTTTGATAATCTAAACGATCTGTTTTTGCAGCCTTGTAGTGATACAAAGAGCCAAAGAAGAGCATAATTAAATCAGGTTCACTACCAGTTTCAATAAACATTCTAAACCCGTCAAAACCAAGTCCTACACACTTATGATCGATCGATTTCGGAATACTTTTCGTCTTTGATTGATGGAAAGCCCCATTCACTGATGTTATTTATTTGTTTATATAAATATTGATAGGGTAACTAGATCAGAACCAATCTCTAAAAGGATTAAGGGAAGCTGGTGATGAACCTCAACTCTGGAAGTATTTCATTCCACAAATCTTAGCTGCAACAACACATTTCTGTTTGCATTCTTGTAATTACCACCAAGAATCCTTACCTGTTGTAGGAAAGTAATAAGCTGGCAAGTTCCCCACTTGTCAGGCTTTGGTAAATTCAAGTCCTTGAGATAAAGTATTAAACGCTCACAATCCTTAGGACGCAGTACTCTTCCTGTGTTTGTTGATATGACCATACACGACTGGAAAATACACATCTTCAATCAGAGCTTTCATGTGTGCGGAAGATATCGATAAAATCAAAGGGAAAAGTGAGACCAAATACATAATATCCAATACGCTGCTTGAGCATGAAAATACCTAACAGCTCTCAACTACGCCATGCCCACACCTATATACACTTAAGTAGCAGCATCGCGTGATGTTTCCATGATTCACACCCGCACGCCGCCTGCGTCACAGCGCACCAGTGACCTCACCGATTAGCCGGCCCATCCCCTGCCTTGCCGACCCTTCAGCCTCGTCAGTCAAATACCCCAACATACACGTCGCACCAATGTATAGAGACCGGCCTATCTCCCTCCTTCTTCCCCCTCTTAACTCAATTCCGAAACATTCCTCCCTGACTGCTGTTTGCGGTAACTTGACTACATCAATCCCTCCACTTTTCTTGGTATTTTTGTCTTGTCTTGTCTTGTCTTGAAATCAATTGTTTTCTGCTTTTCCTAGACACAATTTAGAGCATGTAGTGCCAATAACCCTTTAGTTGATATTCACTATAATTGGACAAATCAATCTTCAATTCAGGGCTGAAAAAATAGAAACTACTAAAACGATAATTTACCTTGTACTATAGATCTACCCAATGCCCGAAACTCCACTCAACTATAGAGCAAACACTTTGCTTAATCGTAAATCTCGCAGGGTTTAAGGTTGTTAATTTAAGTGAAATTCTAAATTTTTATTTATTCGAGACGTATGGAATGTTGAAGATATGAGAGCTCATTTTCGCTCAAACGATGACAGCGGGAAGGTGGCACGATTTGTGGTCACCTCTTTGAATGATTTGATTAATTAATTATTAACAAATGGTACCTCATCTAATTTTCCCAGTGCACTTAATCTCAATGGGAAAAGAGGGTTACAACAGGCAGGAAAAGAAACCACTGAATCAATAGAAAATTATAAAAAGTAATAAAGAAAGAACGATTGCTACACTAAAAATCCAAGTATAAACAACAGATAAAGTCCCTCCAATGACCTGCGGCGTTTTGTGATAAGATGATAAATGGTTATTGCATTGATGGTTTATCATGGTTCATATCACTTTGAATGGCTAAATGTGGCTTCTGCCACTAGATGGCGCCACCCAGCGCCAAAACCGATGTCAGATTTGAAATCTCCAGGGTGAATAACCATATGTCCCCTGGTCTTATGGGTTATTTCATGGCTCTAAATGGGTACAATTGAACTTTACTCCTTTTGAAAATTGAACTTTATTCCTCTTGAAAAAAAAGCGACGCCCAAACTCGCGCTTCGCTGCAGGTAAAAAGGGCAGCCAAGGGCGAGTAATTTAACTTTACAAAAAGTTTGTACAAAAAACACATACACAAAAGTAACAACATTGATCTTGGTTAGGGGTCTACTATTTGGAATTCTTTCCCCCTCCCGTTCCCGCACAATAACTACCAAGAAATTAGATTTCATAAAGCGAGGACAGTTTTAAGGAGAACGATCACTAGTCTTTAGGTCTTGTCTGGTACTTGTGAATTGAACATGGCCGTCGTAATCATATGATTGCCAAGTTATGATTATGAATACAGGATTTATATACATAATCTTGAGAATACAGTATGTCACTTTACGAGCAGCTCATGTTGAGGTGAATATTTCACTTTAACACATAATCTCATTACACTTTTAAAGGAATTACAAGCATCTCATGTTGATGTTAAAATGTCGTTTAACAACATAATCGTAAGACACCTAAGAGTCTTAGTTTCCCTGGTAACCTTTTCTTTGTTTCACTCGAATAGGATTATAAAACATAGGAATATGCATAACACTGGTCACTCAAAATTGGATGTTGGGGTAAGTGAGGCATTCCAACCCATAGTTTTATTTTAATAACTGAACTAACCTTGGAAGCGCTTTGTAGCTTGTATCATTGGAAAGGTATGCACAGACTTTAGTCTGGAATCATGTAGTAATTTAGGTCATTGCTCCGACCAATAATTTTATAAGGGCTAATGTTGCATTACCTGGTAAAGCTTTTGAAGAACATGTTGTGGTTCCGTATAAGCGCTGCAGTGAACTTTTGCCACTCGTGTGCTACGTAGTTGAGAGAAGCAGTAGTCCAGAAGAATACTGAAAAGGTAAAAAAATCAAAAGTAATCAAATGTTAGTAGAGTAATAGAATATCACATTTATCATAGTTTGAGGAAAATATGGGATACCTTTTTAATGACGGTTTTGGTTAAGAATGTGGGTGAAATACTAATTTAAATACTAGGGTAAAGACATTGAACAAATAAAGAATGGATAAGAAATTAACTTATCTGAATTGGTTTGCCTTTATAATTTTCGAAATTTCAAATGAAATATTGCAATAGAAGTTGGGGAAAAATCACTTAGATGAAGACAACCATCTCTATTTTCTGGTCGTGATCTTGCTAAAGAAAACAGATCTAGTACCTCTTTCCACAACCTTCTGGGCCGACGAGGATGAAAGGCTGCTGGGTTTCGGGCTGGAACCATATATTGAAAGAGCTGAGAGAAGCCTTAGCGCTGGCTGTTAGAATGATAGGCGTGTCTGTGAGAAGAACAGTAGACAAATCTGGACTGTCCGAGACGTAAGATTCCAAGGAATCTCTGCTCTCATTGTAGAAAACATTCAGAGGTTTGTGTGGGCTCGGGCTGTGCTCCCCCACCCAGTTGAACACATTCTGAGCAAACTCTGTGAGTTGGGGTTCGGGTAAGTTACCACCCAGACCACGGACGAGAGCAAGACCAAAATGGGTTTTGCTAATGACATTAGACAAGTGAGAGAGTCCATTCCAAACCCAGCCTACTAAAGTGGTTTCGACGTGAGACTCGCCTGCGGTCAACACCCAATCAAGAGCTCGAAAGAAGTACTGCTCTATATAGGGCTCGAGGTACTGCTTCTTCTCTTCACTCTGTGTCTTCAGCCAAGAGTGCACTACGGCTTTGATATCGGTGTGTTCGTCGCTCAAGGAGATCATCCCCATTCGAGAGATAGTAGCTGGGGAAGCACTTGAAAGGTCGTGAGTCTCAAATAGGAAATTCACATTCGGACCGAACTGAATCCTTTCTCCTGATGGCATTGTCAGGAGTCGATTATCGTCAAGGACAGAATTAAGAGACTCAATCCATTCTGGATCAATATCGCCATCGCAGATGATCCACGACGTGACACTTGGCGGCTCCTTGACGACCTGCCTCGCAGATGCGGTTAGAACCCCGTCTGTCCACTCCCGGGTGTCGTGGTCAATGTGACCAAGTAGCTGCTGTCGAGGAATCGCCTTGGGATTCATCACGTACCGCTTCACCCTCTGGTCCATCTTCTGAAGTGCTTGACAGAGGGTCTTCCATAGAGTGGTCTTGCCGGAACCCGATGGGCCAACTAGAACAACTCCTATGCGCTGATGTAGCTGTTCGTAGAGCTCCAACGCCTTCTTCACTTGAGGTTCAGTGGGAATCAGACCCATTTCCTCAAAGGTTTCCTTAAGGACTTTGGCCAAAGCCTCATACCCAACTCCTCGGAAGTGGGTACCTGGGAACACGTCTTTGACAAGATCATCGAATCTAAAAAGGACAAAAATTAACACTGATGTTTTTAACTTTATCCCAGAATCCTTTATATATTACAAGCGTACCCCTCCCCCCTCCCTACCAGATATACAAAGAAACTTATGTTCGTATTCTCGAGCATTGATGCTCTTTGTACGAACTTATTCATGAAGACTTATAAGACGCCCTACTTACGCCTACTTAACCAATAACAATGATACTGCACTTAGAATTCTAGAATCCTTTTATATTATTATATATAATCCTTCTCTAAATTGTGACTCAACTTCTTTCTAATCGCATAACTTCAACTAGCTTTACCCTTCATCGCTACCTAATTTTACTACTTTGCCTTTTTCCTCCTATCTCAGTCTTCTTCTACTCCGTTCTATCAGGCGAGTCGTCATTGTGTTTGTTTCTTGTTTTTGCGACAATTGTATAGAAAAGAAATATCAGTGAAATAGTTATATAGTTGCCAGAAGGACTGGCTAATCTTTTGCATTTTGTGTGTGCTATTTTATATGGTGTTTGGTTGTATGGCTGAGGTATCTGCATCCCTCCTCTTCTCTCAATCGGACATGGCCGGCAATGGCAGTTCTATTTTATCCGTGTAATAGGTCATTCGTGTGTTTCCAGACTCTCTTACCTGGAACTGTCAGCGAAAGTTAATTTGGAGAGAGTGTTTAACCTCAAAGCTTGCACCACCAGTTCGGATTCCACCGTATCATCCACTTCTCCCTTTCTCTCGCTTTCATCACCCGAAGTCCTGAAACAAGACTTATGAACGACGAATTGGAGAAAATCTCACGAATTGATCTGATGAATGATCGGACCTGATTAATAAGGTAAGATGTTTCCTCGAAAGGTAAAATGCAATGGATGCAGTGATGGTATGCGGTTACTATAACAATGAGTTCTTTTTATGGTTGTTAGATTGGTCTCTTGGATACAGTCACTTGATTGGCATAGATGAAGTCTGTCCCCTAGGCGTGCTCGAAGCAGGATGAAGATGGCTACGCGTTGTTATAGCAACCGCGAGATCTTCACTCGTTAACCCTTTAAGGGCGTGTGTTGCCTTGTGAAACCACAATTTCAAGCCACTTTGACTCCTAATATATATTGATTTAAGGGTTATTATATTTTTTAGAAATCGTCCAATTCAGGCATCAAATGGTTAAGGAAGAGTCGAAATTTAAGGGTAAGACTGGACGTTTTCTCTCGTATATTATGGTTATTAGAGATTAACCAGCGGTCTAATGAAGAAAACCTTACAACCATTAACGAATGTTTTTTTTCTCTAAGTGCAGGAGAATAGACAATTGAGAAATGTGGGAGCTGAATCAAAATGAGGGGTGCAGCAATAAACAAGATCAAAAGAGCTAAGTCGCGTGCTCTCAATTATTTCAATAATTTTGAAAGAAATAATTCAAGGACTAACCTCGGGAGGAATATGACAATTATATCATTCGAATGAGAATGTAAAACAGCATAAGGTTTCATATTTTGTTAGAATCGGTCGAATAGTTACGATGTTATTGCCGAAAAAACTAATTGAAAAGTAAATTGGTTACCCTCCGACTGACATAGTAACTTATACAGTCGTGTTCACGCGACTAAAAAAATAAAATTCACCATCGTCTTATTCCACTTCACGAATGGTATTAAAATAGCGAATGAAAATAAGTAGTAAATAATACCCATTAAACTCGAAGATGAAGAGCTGATGTATAAATCGAGGGGTTTTGTTGCTACCTTCGGGTTTTAGTTGAGGCAACGCTAAGTGGTAAAGGTAGCCCACGTTACCTGAGCAGCAGAAGCAGATTCCCAGATCCCTTCAAGACTGTTTTTAGGGCCCGCAGTCCCCAATCGTAGTGCTGTTGGGGCGTGAGCAGTTCTTTGGACAGAGCAAAGATGGAGACGAGCTTCTTGCCCAAGACTTTAGCGTTCTTAAACCCTTCCGAGAAGAGAATCACTTCGGCGATGAGTTCGTTGTCGGGTCTGGACATCGCCACCGGCCGAAACAGCTGCTTCAGGTTGTCCGGTAGCTTCTGACGTCCGCCGTATCCTTTCCCAGCCGGATTCAGAGTGATAAATATCCCGGAATTGGGATTCACAGGAACCTGGCAGGAGGAGAAGGATAAGAGGTCAAAGCTTTTCTTTTAAGGTTGGATTAATCGGTGAAGGACGTGTTTAAGGTGCTCTAAAACTGGGCATCACAGGTTTGTCTCGTAAAGACCAAATCAGATTTGTAAATAAAACCCGATAGCTTTGTGTAAAACCGCTTAATAAAATTAGTAAAAAAAATTCAATTTCGTTTGTTCACTATGTTTTGCAAGGACGTTAAACCCACCAAACAGGATCTTTATTTTCTTTAAAGGAAATGGTGCCCAATCGAAAACGGTTTTATTTTACATAGTTTGCTTAATGCCTAATGCGAATTAATGTCATTTGAATATTGGGTTGTTTGTAAAGGAAAGTAAAAGCATTTTTAATCACTAACTTTATAATTTAAGAAGGGGATTTTTTTTTAGTATTTGAATAATATTTTCATCTTAGTTTGGTTATGACTTATGTTTTTTTTATCAAAGTTATTTTTAATAATTCTTTTACAATATCAAAAAAAAAATGGTGAAGTTTATAAATAAATATAAGTATCGAAATTTTGTGAATTTTTTTAAACCCATAGAATTACAAATGGTGAAGTTCAGAAAATTTATTTTTATATATCTTCTTCTATAACTATATTTTAGCAACGTGATATTTTAAAAGGGGGGAAATTTAGTTTAGAGTTCATTTTTAAAATTATTATAATTAGCGAAGCTCAGAAAATTTATAAAAATTTAACCATGGCTGCTTTTTTTTAGGTTTTAAATTTTAATCTCAGTAGCGAAACTAGCAGTGCATAGTTTTTTTAAAGCTAGTAATGCCTATGTTTTTTAAGATAGAATGCTTATGCTTTTTAAAGCTGGCAATGCCTAGACCTTTTTAAGCTAGCATTGTCTAGGCTTTTTAAAGCTAGCAATGCCTAGGGATTTTTAAGCTAGCAACGACTAGGCTTTTTAAGCTAGCAATGTCTAGACTTTTAAGCTAGCATTCCCTAGGTTTTTATAAGCTAGTAATACCTAGGCTTTTTTAAGCTGGCAATGCCTAGACTTTTTAAAGCTAGCATTGCCTAGGCTTTTTAAAGCTAGCAACGACTAGTTTTTTTAAGCTAGCAATGTCTAGACTTTTTAAGCTAGCATTCCCTAGGTTTTTATAAGCTAGTAATACCTAGGCTTTTTTTAAGCTGGCAATGCCTAGACTTTTTAAGCTAGCAATACCTAGGCTTTTTTAAGCTAGTAGTGCCTAACCCTTTTTTAATCTACAAACAATGGTGATTTGGTGGTACATGAAATAACTGAAGGACAACGTATACGACGCGTATATATTGCTTGATCTCTATTGGCTCGAGATACACGTGAGCCATCTCTGCACAAAATTGTTACGGGGAATAAAAAATGGGTTCTACACATATGGTCATTGCCTGGTATACACATAAAAATAGTTATTCATCATTATTGCATTATTGCCAAAGCTCTCGCGTCGTTTAACTAAGCAGTGGATTCCTTTCTCGAAAAATTCATTCAGTTTTTTATGAAATATATGATTTAATTAATATCCCTTTCCACCTCTTTTATATTAGGGTAAATTTTGCCTTTTTAGATAATGTTATAATGACTTAATTAAATGTCAATCACATGGTGTAAAGTGCGGTGAATATGGCAGGAAGAAGGAGGACACACTTTCGGTTGACCAGTGAAGGACAGTTTTGTTCAAGAAATTCATTTGATCGTTGCAATAATTGACCATATGTGTAGAACCCATTTTTTATTCCCCGTAACAATTTTGTGCAGAGATGGCTCACGTGTATCTCGAGCCAATAGAGATCAAGCAATATATACGCGTCGTATACGTTGTCCTTCAGTTATTTCATGTACCACCAAATCACCATTGTTTGTAAATTAAAAAAGGGTTAGGCACTACTAGCTTAAAAAAGCCTAGGTATTGCTAGCTTAAAAAGTCTAGGCATTGCCAGCTTAAAAAAAGCCTAGGTATTACTAGCTTATAAAAACCTAGGGAATGCTAGCTTAAAAAGTCTAGACATTGCTAGCTTAAAAAAACTAGTCGTTGCTAGCTTTAAAAAGCCTAGGCAATGCTAGCTTAAAAAGGTCTAGGCATTGCCAGCTTTAAAAAGCCTCGGCATTCTATCTTGGAAAACATAGGCATTGCTAGATTTAAAAAAACCTATGGACTGCTAACTTAAAAAAATGCATAGACACTCCTAGCTTTAAAAAAATAGTCAGCAACACCGGCTTAAAAAATCCTTGGCATTGCTGATTAAAAGAGCCTAGGCAATGCTAGCTTTAAAAAAACCTAGGCATTGCTAGAATAAAAAAAGGCATAGACACTCTTAGCTTAAAAAAAAATCGTCAGCATTGCCAGCTTAAAAAAGCCTTGGTATTGCTAATTAAAAGAGCCTAGGCATTACTAACTTGAAAAAAACTTGGTATTGCTCATTAAAAGAGCCTAGACAATGCTAGCTTTAAAAAAGCCTAGGCATTGCTCGTTTGATCACCTGTATTTCGAGCCATAAGATTAAGCAATATTCACACGTCGAATACCTTGTCCTTCAGATATTTCATGTAGCACAAAAACACCCTTTTTTGTAGGTTAAAAAGGGTTAAGCATTGCTAGTTTAAAAAAGGGTTAAGCATCGCTAGTTTAAAAAAGCCTAGGCATTGCTAGCTTAAAAAAGCCTAGGTATTGCTAGCTTAAAAAAGTCTAGGCATTGCCAGATTCAAAAAGCTTAGGCATTGCTAGCTTAAAAAAGCCTAGGTATTGCTAGCCTTTAAAAATCCTAGGCAATGCTAGCTTTAAAAAGTCTAGACATTGCTAGTTTAAAAAAGCCTAGGCATTTCTATGTTAAAAAACAAAGGCATTGCTAGCTTTAAAAAGACTAGGCATTGGTAGCTTAAAAAGGCATACATAAACACTGCTAGGCTCTTAGAAGCTAGCAATATCAAGGCTTTTAAAGCTATAAATGTCTAGAAGTTTTTAAAAGCTAGCACTGTATATGCCGTTTTAAAGCTAGCAACGACTAAAGATTTACAGCTAGCAATTCCTAGACTTTTAAACCTAGCATTGCCTATGATATTTTTTATGCTAACTATGTCTAGACCTTTTTAAGCTAGCATTGCATAGGCTTTTCATAACCTAGAAATATCTAGGCTTTTTTAAGGTAACAATGCCTAAGCTTTTTTAATCTGGCAATGCCTAGATTTTTTTGAGCTGGCAAAACCTATGGTTTTTTTAAGCCTTGCCTTTTTTAAGCTTGCAATGCTTAACCCTTTTTTAACCTACAAAAATTTGTTCTTTGGTGCTACATGAAATATCTGAAGGACGTGAAGGACGCTAGAAATACACGTGAGGAAATAGACATTGCTAGCTTAAAAAAGCATTCAGGCATTGCAAGCTTAAAAAAGCCTTGGCATTTTATATGTTAAAAATCATAGGAATTGCTAGCTTTAAAAAGACTAGGTGTTGCTAGCTTAAAAAGGCATAGACACTGCTAGCTTTAACAAAAATCGTAGGCATTGCTAGCTTAACATAACTTTGGTATTGCTAATTAAAAGAACCTAGGTATTACTAGCTTAAAAACCCTCGGTATTGCTAATTTAAAGAGCCTAAGAATTGCTAGCTTAAAAAGCCTTGGTATTGCTAAAAGCTTAGGCATTGCTAGCTTTCAAAAACCCAGGCATTGCTAGCTTAAAAAAAAACTAGGCATTGCTAGCTTATGAAAAAAATATAGAATGCTAGCTTAAAAAGTCTAGACATTACTGGCTTAAAAACCCTTGGGCATTGCTAGCTTAAAATAACCTAGGCAATGCTAGCTTTAAAAAGTCTAGGCATTGCCAACTTAAAAAAAGACTAGGAATTCTGTCTTAAAAAAACATAAATATTGCTTGCTTTAAAAAGCCTAGGCATTGCTAGCATAAAATGGCATAAACACTGCTAGCTTAAAAAAATCGTAGGCATTGCTAGCTTCAAAAAGCCATGGCCTTTCTATCTTAAAAAAACATAGGCATTAATAGCTTTAAAAAGCCTAGGCATTGCTAGCTTAAAAGAGGCATAGGCACTGCTAGGCTTATAAAACCTAGGTATTGCTAGTTTTAAAAATCCTAGGCATTGCTAGCTTAAAAGCCTAAGCATTGCTATCTTTAAACTAAGCCTAGGTATCGTTAGCTTGAGAAGCCTAGGCATTGGTACCTTTTAAAATCTAGGTATTGCTAGCTTAAAAGCCTAGGCATTCTAGCATTAAAAAGACTGGGCAATGCTAGCTTAAAAAGGTTTAGGCATTACTGGCTTTAAAAGCCTAGGCATTGCTATCTAAAAAATCATAGGCATTGCTAGCTTTACAAAGTCTAGGCATTGATAACAAAAATTACTAAGCATTGCTAGCTTTAAAAAGGCATAATTACTAGCTTAAAAATCCTAAACATTGCTAGATTTAAGAATCCTAGGCATTGCAGGCTGAAAAAGACTAGGCATTGCTAGCTTAATAAAGTCTAGGCATTGTTAGTTTTAAAAATCCTAGGTATTGCTAGTTTAAAATAAACTTTGCCATTTCTAGCTTAAAAGAATCTAGGAATTGATATTTAAAAAAGCCTAGGCGTGGCTAGCTTAAAAATTTCTAGACATTGCTAGCTTTAAAAACGTCTAGGCATTGCTAGCTTAAGAAAGCCTATGCATTGCTAGCTTTTAAAAAGCTCCTGCCTTACTAGTTTTCTAAAGTTTAGCTCTTGCTACCTTTAAAAATCCTAGACATTGCTAGCTTAAAAAAGTACGCATTACGAGCTCTAAAAATCCTAGGCATTGATAGCTTAAAAAGTCAAGGTATTGCTATCTTTATAAAGGCTTGATCATTTATTGATTGAAAAGAGGCTAGGTAGTGGTAACTAAAAATCCTAGACATTGCTATCTTTAAAAAAAAATAGCCATTGCTAGCCTAAAACTTCCTAGTTATTGCTAGTTTTAAAAGAGCCTAGGCATTGCTAACTTTAAAAAAGCCTAGGCATTGCTTGCTTAAAAATCATACGCATTGCTATCTTTAAAATACATAAGCATTGCTAGGTTAAAAAAAGGCTAGGCGTTGATAACTAGCATTAAAAAGCCTAGTCGTTGGTAGCTTGGTATTGCTAGCTTAAAAAGATTAGGTATTGCTAGCTTATAAAAACTATGGAATGCTAGCTTAAAAAGCCTAGAAATTTCTAGCTTTAAAAAAGCCTAGACATTTCTAGCTTAAAAAAGCCTAGACATTGCTAGTTTAAAAAAATACGCATTGCTAACTTTAAAATTTTAGGCATTGATAGCTATAAAAAAGCCTAGTTATTCCTAGATTAAAAATAGCCAAAGCATTGCAAGCTGAAAAAGAGCCAAGGCATTGCTAGGCTTAAAAAAGCCTAGGCATTGCTAGTTTAAAAGGCTTAGGCGTTGATATCTTTAAAAACTAGGCACTGCTAACTTAAAATGCCCAGGCATTGTTAGCTTTAAAAGGCATAGACATTGCTAGCTTAAAAAGCCTAGGTATTGCTAGCTGAAAATGTTTAGGCATTGCGAGCTTAAAAAAAGGCATATACAGTGCTAGGTATAAAAAAATCCTAGACATTTCTAGCTTAAAAAGCCTTGGTATTGCTAGCTTTTAAGAGCCTAGGCCTTGCTCTTTTTACAAAGCATAGGCATTGCTAGCTTAAAATAGCCTTGGCATTGCCATCTTTAATACAATCCTAGCCATTGCTAGCTTAAAACAGCGTAGTCATTACTAGTTTTAAAAAAACCTAGGTATCACTACCTTTAAAAAACCTTAGAAATTGATAGCTTAAATAACCTAGTCATTGCTAGCATAAAAAAGCCTAAGCGGGGCTAGCTTTAAGAAGATTAGACATTGTTAGCTTTAAACAATCCTCCGCATTGTTAGCTTAGAAAAAATCCTACGTATTGCTAGCTTATAAAGCCTAGTCATTGATAGATTTAAAAAAGCCTAAGCATTGCTAGCTTAACAGAGCCTAGGCCTTGCTAGTTTTAAAAAGCCTAGATAGTGTTAGCTTTAAAAGCCTAGGCATAACTAGCTTTAAAAAGCCTAAGAATTTCTACCTTAAAAAAATTTAGGCATTTCTAGCTCTCAAAAGCCTAGACATTGCTAACTTACAAAATTAGGCATTACTAGCTTTAAATATTCTAGGCATTGCTAGCTTTAAAAGTCTAAGCATTGCTAGCTTTAAAAAAGCCTAGGAATTGCTAGATTAAAAGTAGCCTAAGCATTGCAAGCTTAAAAAGAGCCTAGGCATTGATAGGTTTAAAAAAAGCCTAGGCATTTCTATCTAAAAAAAACGCACATTGCTAGCTTAAAAGGCTTAGGCGTTGATATCTAAAAAAAGTAGGCATTGCTAATTTAAAAGCCCTGGCATTGTTATTTTAAAAAGGCATAGACATTGCCGGCTTTAAAAAAGCCTAGGCATTTCTAGCTTTAAAAAGCCTAGGCATTGCTAGGTGAAAATTTTAGGCATTGCTAGCTTTAAAAAGGCATATACAGTGCTAGCTTTAAAAAATCCTAGATATTTCTAGCTTAAAAACTTTGGTATTGCTAGCTTCAAAGAGCCTAGGCATTGTTCTCTTTAAAAAGCCTAGGTAATGCTAGCTTAAAACAGCGTACTCATCCCTGGCTTTTAAAAAGCCTAGGCATTGCTAGCTTAAAAGAGCCTAGGCATTGCTATCTTTAAGAGAGCCTAAGCATTGCTAGCTTTAAAAGCTTAGAAATTGTTAGCATTAAATAATCTTCGGCATTGCTAACTTAAAAAATCCTAGATATTTATAAATCCTAGTCGTTGATAGATTATAAAAAGCCTATGCATTACTAGCTTTAAAAAAACTAGGTTTTGCTAGCTTTAAAAGCCTAGCATTGGTAGCTTTAAAAAAAGCCTAGGCATTGGTAGCTTAAAAAACCCTAGGCTTTGGTAGCTTTAAAAAAGCCTTGGCATCGCTAGCTTAGAAAGTCTAGGTGTTGATAGCTTTGAAAAAGATTAGGCATTGCTAGCTTAAAAAGTCTAGGTGTTGATAGCTTTCAAAAAGCCTAAGCATTGCTAGCTTAAATAGAGTCTAGGCGTTGCTATCTTTAAAAAAAGCCTTGGCATTGCTAGCTTAAATTGTCTAGGTATTGCTAGCTTAAAAAATCCTTGGCATTGTTAGCTTTAAAAAGCCTAGGTATTGTTAGCTTTAAAAAGCTTAGGTATTGTTACCTCAAAAGAGCCTAGGCATTGCTAGCTTTAATAAAGCCTAGCCATTGTCAATTTCAAAAAGCCTAGGCATTTCTAGGCTTTCTACTTTAAAAGCATAGACATTGTCTGCTTAAAAGAGGCCTGGCAATTAGTACAGTTATCTTGAAAGTTTGCAGCAAATTTTGAATAAATTAAACAGCTTCAAGAACCATTTTGTCATGTCTTCTTAAAACGTTATTCATTTATTGACAACCCAATAGAAAATCGATCATATTTATAACAATTGTAGGCTGTTTTGTGAGACGATCAACGGAAACAGGATTTTCAAATTTTATATTTCAGCATCAGTTTTCTTTATGTCTTAAAACCTTGCCACTTAAGCAATGGAAAAAAAGAAGGAAATTGGGAGGGCTTTTAAGATCCCTCCCATTTCTCAGTAGGGACCTACTGATTAACGTGGGGTCCGAACCGAGTGCAAACGGCGTTGGTCTGCCAACATCGCGGTACCGGGTTCGATCCCGGCAAGAGCGGACACAAACGTCAGCGCACGGAGAGATCTGGCTACCAATTGGCGGACGCGCCTTGCTCAGCTCTGTATTCGGGTGGGTAAATCTTACGCTTCTCATCACACACACAGTCAATCACAACACTGCTTTCATTCCGCGCCCGTCTTTGCAGCACAACACATACACTCTTTTTCAAGGAATCGTGCCGATGGGTTATCTATATCCACATACCTTTGACGCAGAATAGGTTCCTCTGCCCCGAGGCAACGAAGGTTCCTATACCGTACGATGTTTGGTTTCATAATATAATACTTCCTGGCATCTTTCCCAAAATGGACCGACCCCGGGCTCACCAGCGATTGTCATACTGACCTTTATGTCATTTTCACTACCTGGGTGGCCACCGGAAAGGCGAGCATAATCGAGACTCCTTCCTGTGACTAACCACACCCGATGTGGTTTCACTTCGTAGCTCACTTAAGCAAAGGGAGGACAGATTGGGAACTGTTTTGGCGCCATTCTTAGAGCTTTAATTGTTGTAAATTTCGCGCCGTTTTCTCTGCCGTCAAGGGGGTACTGACTTGCACTGGATTTAAAACAGAAAAAATAAATAATGTTATTGATTCTTTTTGGATTTTAGTATAGGTTTTATATTAATAATACTTGTGGCCATTCATTGTTTAGTTTTAGATATAATATTCGGGATAGTCTTTTTTAATTCATTTTAATGGATTTTTGTTCATTCAGTAATATTCTTATTACAGGGGACCACACACGAGTAACCCGTGGTTCGCGCCCCACGTTAATCACTATGCCTCCAATAAGAAAGGTATGGCAGGTTTCTTCATTATGTTGGTTATTTGCCTAAAAAAATTGAAAACCATCGATGGCATCTGCATAGGAGGGTTTGTGAGGGGAAATTCATTACTTCATAAGGAATGGAAGTCAGCGGAAATCCGGAGAGTCCAAAGGGGATACTAATTGAGATTATCGGGGCGGGAAGGGCACGCTGCTCCTGTGCACAGCTAAAGAGTTAAAGATCGGAGGGTAGACACCGTGCTTTTGTATGTTTAGGTAGCGAACTAGTTAATTTCCTCCTGAAAATTCCGGAGACGGCTGTCGACATATACTCTCCTATTTTGCCTAGTGCTTTAAGAGGGCAATAGGCGTGTAGTTTTTCGAGGGTTTTTTTTTTTTTACTTTTTTTGTTTGTGAAGAAGAATGTTGTGATGTTTTGAACATTTGTGAGAAATGTTCAGAGCGAGTGAAGCGTTGCTTAGGTGTGTCAGTGTAGGGAAAATGTTTTCGTATAGGTGATGAATCATTATGACTTGGAGAGCTCAAGGGCTGGGGGCGCATTTTGGTGTTGTTTTGATAGGGTGTTTTGTTTCCGAGACGGTGATAGGGGATGGGGGGTAGTCTGGTAGGGGGATCGAGGTCCTCCATACGTAAATAGAGGGCGGGCCTTAGCTCATCGGCATAGGGTCGATACCACTTGCCACACTTTCTGGAAGTGCTCTTGTGCGTTTGTTTTTTTTTTCAAAGCCCATTTGTGGACTGCCTAGTATACATTGGCACGGATCCAGCGTGAAACGAAGTGTGCTCCAAAAAAGCCGAACGTAATAGCGACAGAAAGGCAAATGTGGTACCCTCTATGGTGGCGTCCTGAGCAGAACCACAGGCGCCACCGCCCCGAGAGCTACACCATGCTCTCGAAGGAGTTTCCTGGCCCTAAACCCAGAGGGACTCAGGGATGACTGGCTTCTATCAGCGGCATAGGCACCGTCAAGATCGACTGCAGGTGAAGTGACAGCCGTTAGCGTCTGAGGAAGGCGCCGAGATCGCGCGTACAGGCTTATGTGCACTGTGCACGGTGCAGAGTGACTGGCATCTCCCCAATATCAACAAGTAGGCTCTTTAATGGGGGACGTGCGGAAAGCACCAGTCGCCAGGCGTAGACTACTGTGGTGGATCGAGTCCACCTTCTGCAATACACGCTAGGTTGCGGATGTTTAAACTCGCATCCGTAGTCAGGCTTCGAACGGACACGTTCAGCACCCCGGGTGCTGAACGTCACGGAACGAAGAATATCCATGGCGCGAGTACAAGAGACCCTAAGGCTGCGAATATGAGCCTCCCAAGTGAGGCGTCGGTTAAAAACAAGACCAAAGAAACGGTGCGATTCCACCACTTTCAGTCGAACCACGTTTAGGAACAAGTCCGACTGGGGTGGAGGTGTGGATGGCAACATAATGCACCTGTGGTTTGAGTATGTGGTGTGTATGTACGTTGTCACAGTGAGACTTGAATGTGTCGAAGATGTTAGTGTCTTGAGTGTGCGGTTATTCTTTTATAGGGGTATGGGTTTTGGTGGATCCATGTGTTCGTGGTGATGTTTTTGTTTAACTTCTCTCAAATTGTGTTTGTGTATTCGTAAAGGAGTGTTGTGGGTATGAGGAGAGGTGAAGATTATAGTAGTAGGCATACAGGGATGTGGTCTGATAGCATGTAGGAATCTGAAGCTATTTGCATGTGGAAGCGTGTGGCGTGGTCATTGCGGAAGACTATGTAAGGGGACGAGGTCCCTCCGCTATAGCCAAAGAATGTGGGGAGGGTCGGACCGATGTGCTCGCAGAGAAATCGTCGCAAGGCACCGATCAGATACCTACTCATATCACTTATGTTATTTGAAAATAGTGTAGGATGGTGTGCATTTAACTCCTCCACAAAGAAGAGTTGAAGGTTGTGGGACGTCTGTGTGTAGTTGCAGTCGAGGTAGGCTGTAGTGGGCGACCAATAGAATTTGGCAAGTGTCGGCGTGTACTTTGCGGGCTAAAACAGAGTCGTCTTGTGTGTTTATTAGTGTGTGACGTATACAGCGTTTTCTAGGATCCCCCATCTCTGGTGTAGGAAGAAGTGCTGGCTTTCTGTTATTGTATTAGAACGAACAACGTCTCGGAAGAGACGATTTGGTCCAGTCATTTTGCTGCATAAAGCAGGTTTTGGGGGTGCTTGGAGTGTGGGTGCAGGTGTGTGCGTGTGTGTCGGCAGGGAGGCTTGGGTGGCCCTTGTGGCACCGGCATCAGCGGCGAATGTTCTTGTGAGAGTGGTAGAGGGGGAGCAGTGAAGTTGGGTGAGGTGGAGACGTGTGGGGGTGTGGTGCATTGGCGCCCTCCTTAGTTCCGTAACGCAGCCGTGCGCTTTTACCATGAGGTAAGGGCACCTCATGATGACTACAACGTGGCCATCGCCGCAGATAATGCTGCGGAAGGGGGGGGGAGTTTTTTACTCGGTGTAAAAGTGTGTTTGTTTTGTGACCAGTCCTAAAAAAATCGTAAGCACTGGTGTGGGCGTATGTTGTGCTGTTGTTGGACTTGATGCCTTGGTACAGTAGCGTATTAAAGTGTTTCTCCTCGGAAAGTGCGAGGACTGCCCAGTGTTTGGTGAGGTTGTAATAAAGATCATGAATAGCTTCTTTGGCGTATTCATGTCTGAGTTCGGTGAATTCTTAGGTGGTGAATTCCAGGCAGAGAGGGCTTGTCCTCCTTAGGAGTACTTGGTAAAGGTGTCTGGCAGTAGCGTATGGTGCTGTTTTTCTGTCATTGTATTTTTTTTAGGTTTGGGAGAACCACGGCGTTGTAGACGACTTGAAGATGAGTTTCTGGCCTGTATCTGTTTTAATTGTTTGCATAGGTGGGCGTTATCGCGATAATGATATCGGGTTATCCGATTTTTTCGCGTTATCGATTCATCGGTATCGCTGATACTTTTATTTTCAAACTAGCGATAATCGATAATTTCAGTTTTTGGTTCCAGTTTAGCACAGGGGCGAGCTGCACGTGCCTTGGAGGCAGAAATAGGTAGGTCCGAGCTGGGAGGGGGATTCTCAAAACTTATGAGGAGATGAAACAGAGCCTCACCAGGTAAGAAACTAAGAAACAGTATTCAAATATTCTTACTATTGTATTATAAAATAACGCTATATATAGTCAATAATCAATATTGTATTATAATTTTGGATTTATGGATTTATCGGTTATCACCTTATCGAGCGTAAATTTATCGCCAGTTATCGATTATTAGTTATCGCCGATAAGGTTATCCTTATCGATTTATTGGTTATCGCGATACAATTTTTCGCTATCGTGCCCACCCATGATTGTTTGTGATAGGGATGTCAACTGTGTTTGATAGTTTAAGCGTTTCCGTGCGTGGTAGTATGCATTGTCTTGTGTCTATTTGTTGTAGAGGTATGGTGGTTTCGCCAACCATAGCAGGTATAGGGTTGTGTGTATGATAGAGTGAACTTCTTGGAATGCATGCGAAAGGACTACCCCTGCTGACTGCCTTTATGAACATGACTCTGGATGTGCTGAATGAGTTAATGTGAGTATGGATCTAGGTGGGATGGTTAGGGGGTGTAAAAACATGGCGGACTTAATAATCGATGGAGGCCGAATCGATGATATCCAACCGGTTGGTGCTACCCCCTCACGGGATCTAGCATACACAGAGACGGTTACATGTCCCTCTGTGGTCTTGCTCAGACCCACAGTCTTGGATAATTTACCCTCCCTGCAGGTTGAAACTTAGTCCCATTCCAGGATGCCTCTTACTTCGGGTTCCGTAGTGGGCTAAACCGCAAACCTTTTCTCTCCGAAGTCTACCATTATGCCTTTCTAACGAACGGCATAGTTGTAGCCGCGGCAAAGCTATATCTCTTTTCTAGGTCACGGATATTCCTTTGTATGGTTTTGAAGACGTTTCTTCCGAGCTTAATTTTTTGCTTGCCTCTTGAAAGTCAGCAGGTGAGAAGAATAGCAATGCTGGTACTTCTAAGTCTGTAGATGATCTAATTCTTTCAGTAAGTGTGTGTGTATAGAAAGCAAAGAGTGGCATCGCTGTGGGAGGAAAAGTTTTGGCAAGGGGATAGGAGGAGTTAATAGGTTGGTGGCTAAACACTGATGCGAGGTGTTTGTTTGGCGTATGGGTTCGACTGTCGCAGGAGGAGGAAAGGTGAGGTCGGGAGGCGCTCATACTACGGGGTGCTGCTTCGTGATGCTGTCATTTGTGATTGTTGTTTGTCAAAATTTTAATTGTGGTATGGGTATATGTTTGCGCGTGTGTTTATCCCCGAATGTTGTATCGAACGCATTGTTATCCTCCTAGAGAGGATACACTTTTTTTTATTATACAGCTGTACGATAATCACAACGAAATCTACACGTTTGTGCCAGGCGTAAGAAATTTCTGATAAATCTCGGGCTTGACTCATAAACTGAAATACCTGCGATATCTCAGGAATTGTTAAATACCAATTGAATCTAAAAACGGGATATCTCATGATAATCCTGGAAATAGTTAAATTGTAGAGTCCAATGCAAGGTGGATTAGGATCAGCAATGAAGCCTCACAAATGAGTGTCATATAAATCCTATGAAGTCTTAAGATGGGCACGCAAATAATTATATATGCATATAAAAATAATCTAAAAAGTGCATTTCAGTCTCCATAAATAATAAGACAAAAGTGCATTGCAAGGAGGAATAGGTTCAACAATGAAGCCTCACAAATGAGTATCATTTGAATCCTATAAAGGCTTGTAACAGGCACATAAATCGAACATAATAATATGCCATCCTGTAATAATGAATTTATGTAAGACAAAACAAATACTTATAAAATTACAGTTTAATAATCTATGTATCAATATAAAGCAGAATATTTTGTAATAAGGCAAGTGAAATCGTTTTGCTCTCACGCGAACGTACAAACATACATACATTAGGAAACAGGTGCAGCCGACGGTCTGGCAGTAGAGATAAACAGAAACGGTAGAAACAGCTGTGCACACGGAATCTAATCTAGCCCACCAAAGTTTACATGAACCCGCGAAAAGCCAAAAGCAATCTTGTTATAAATGTTGGTTGATAAAGCACGGTTAGATTTCCAAGGTCAGATACTATCTTGATGCGCACACACCCTTTGATCAAACAAGCTCTGCCCAGTAGTCTTAATAGAGAACAACCGCACATACCCTTTGATCCGATAAGCTCCGCCCCGCGTCCAGATAGAGAAGCAAAGCCATGCCCCTTTAATTGATTTTTGTATAAACATGCGAGCAGAAACATATAACAGGGTTAGCATTATTATTAGTATCACCAATCAGTACTTCTTCCTCAATATGTCCGTCCATAGTCCCAACGATCTGACGCAGAAGGAAACTTACAAGAAACTCTGAGTATTAACACGATAGTCAGCCAAAGACGTGAACACACAAACGGACCACGGAAAACTCAACAATTTCACTTGCCTGTACCAATTTAGCCCTAAGCCAAGATTAAAAGCCTACAAAACTGCCATTCTATCCTTCCTAGTCCTTCCTTCTACCAAGCAACAACCAGGTTACCATTCGAACAAAGCCTACAAGCGGATTACCCAAAAGAACACTTTGGAGTCAGAGCAAACTCGCCTCTAAGGCCGCCCTACCTTCTTTACCAAATAAATTGGATCATCAACCTTAACCTCTATAACTGGTGACCTACCATAAACTGGTAACCCCCCCTATAAATTGAATATTAAACTCACTTGTTTGTCGAGCAGGGTAGTGGTTGGCGACTTGGATTTGAGCGAAGCCTGAATCGTCTGGATTTGCATAGACACCGCGGACAAGACCGCCTCCTCCAATCGATTGAACTCGTCGAAACACCCCCATGCCCCACATTTGACGATACCCACGAAAATGCGCCCCATCGACGTCACATCGATGCCTTCGTCACAGTTGAAGACCAACACCTGCCGCCCGAAGATATTCCCTAAGGCCTTCACCGACTCCGTTTTACCCGTTCCAGCTGGGCCATAGGGGTTACCTCCGAGCCCCATATGCATCCCCTGTAGGGGAGGAGTGGTATTGAGTCATAGAGATGAAGTCCGCGTTTAAATGAGTATGGGTACGTCGATATGTCATGCCATTACAATTGGTTATTAGGACACATAAACCTCTCGTCATTGGACTTCCAGCGTCTAGGCAGGGGTTCGATCACAGCGAACGTGGATACAAAACTTTCAGCAGTCTCACGAGCTGGCTACCCATTGGCGGATAAGCTGAGACTTACCCCTGGGGGACTAAACAGCTCCATACGCTTTATAACGCACATAAACAACCACGACACCGCTATCATTCCTCTTATCGTCCTCACAGCTAAACATACCCACTCTTTCCTTTGTTCTGGAACCCTTCCGATAGGATACTAGTATCCCTTATGGGGCTCTCATACCCGTGGCGAGGAACCAAGAATGGTTCTTTGGTCGTTTTCTTGAGTCAACACCACGCCCTAGTCCACTCAGCCTGGACCGGCTCCCGGTACCTTGGGGCTCGCCAGCGATTTTCCTTCTGATCTTTATATGCATTTCATTATCTGATCGGAGGATCTCGTTCAGGATGTGAGGGAGAGATGGCGCAACTTACTACAACTATTATTCCTACTTATACTCATCCTACTACTACTGCTGCTACTACTACTATAACTCCTGCTACCACTATTACTACTACTACTACTAGTAGTACTACAGGAGGAAGGATAAATGTTACCCCTTTACGTTTATAGAAGGTAGGCCTGTTGTTATTCAATACAAATGTGAGTGCAAGCAGGCTTCCTTATGGACTAGTTAGGCCTGACTCCCCAACAAAGTGCAAGCAGGCTTCCTTATGGACTAGGTAGGTCTGACTCCCCAACAAAGTGCAAGCAGGCTTCCTTATGGACTAGGTAGGTCTGACTCCCCAACAAAGTGCAAACAGGCTTCCTTATGGACTAGGTAGGACTGAATCCCCATCCAATCCGAGTTTATAACTCCTGTGTCTCTCAAGTTCAGTGGAACGAGGGAAGGACCTTGAGACCGCGAACATACCTGAGTGAGGGTGAGGTAACACTTGTCAGTAAGAGGTGTGTGGACGAGTTTAGGGGCGTTCCCTTGGTATTCGTAGGTGTAATTAAACTCCGCGTCGAACATCCTAATGAGAGCGGTGTGGTTGGCGCCCACATAGAACCTGAGCTGTTTTCGCCAAGGCCACTCGGAAATGGAGGTTACTTTCGAGTCTATGAGCGTCTGCACCACATCGATGTTGTGGATTGTGTCAAAGATCAGAGCCTTCAGTTTTAGGCTCAGTACTTCGGAGTCAGAGTCCTCAGAATCTGAATTCAGGTCCACACTGGTGTAGGACTCCAATTTGCTCTAAAATACAAAACAGAGCTTGATTTTATCAAGGGAAAGAGGAGACGGTATTTGGGAAACATAAACACTGCAAGTGTAATAGTGAGAAAGGGAGACAAAGGAGAATTATGGTGACAAGTCATTAAGAAGTGAAGGGCATTAATTTAGATTCAGGAAGATGTGTGTAGCAGGAAGTATTAAATACTAAAATAAAACTCCAAAAGGTATTTGAAACAAGTAAAATGACCATCTAGATACGTTGTTCATATACATATGTTCAAAGTCTAATGGTAACGACTGAAACAAGAAAATAATTGGATAAAACCGTGCACATCTAAATGAGAAACTAATGGTAGGAAAAAATAATTAATAGAACGGTCTACCTAAAAAAAGGACATTAGTCAGCCTGACCACAGTTGTAAAAAATTAATTAAAGGAAAGGTCTAGGGCAAAAATGAGTCAGCCTTACCGGCGTTCACTAAACATACCAATGATGGCAATAAACTCAAATATTTCATTTTGTACTAAGAGGGGAGACATAGAATAAGAGGATTAATGGCTATTGAAATCAACTTTGTAGGGTGAAACAAACCTGCAATTCTTTTTTAAAATCTGGAAGAGTTCCATCGTTGATTGATTCTTCACATCGCTCCGTAAACAAGATAGCATCGGCGAGGCAGAGGATCTGAAAATTGACCCTCTTAATATCCATAATGCTCAAGCATAATAACATACTCTAACACATAAAATTTGTTTAAATCGAATAGACCACTAAGACTGAAGCCACCAAGACTAAAGGCACAAAGACTGAAGGAACCAGGACTGAAGGTACCAGGACTAAAGGCACAAGGACTAACTGTAACAGGACTGAATGCACCTGAACTAAAGACATCAAGAGTGAAGGCACCTGAACTAAAGACACCAAGACTCAAGGCACCTGAACTAAAGACACTAAGAATGAAGGCACCTAAACTAAAGACACCAGGACTGAAGGCACCTGAACTAAATATACCAAGACTCAAGGCACCTGAACTAAAGACACCAAGATTGAAGGCACCTGAGCTAAAGACACCAAGACTCAAGGCACCTGAAATAAAGGCACCAGAACTGAAGGCACCTGAACTGAAGACACCAGGACTGAAGGCACCTGAACTAAAGACACCAAGACTCAAGGCACCTGAACTAAAGACACCAAGACTCAAGGCACCTGGACTAAAGACACCAGGAGCAAAGGCACCTGTACTAAATACATCTAGACTGAAGGCATAAGGACTAATGGCACCAGGAATGAAGCCATGTGGACTAAAGGCACCAGGACTGCATGCACAAAGACTAAAGGCACCAGAACTGGAGGCACAATGACTGAAGGCACCAGTACTAAAGGCACCATGACTGAAGGCACGAAGACTAAAGGTACAATGACTGAAGGTACGAGGACTAAAGGCACCAGGACTGAATGCACAAGGACTAAAGGCACCAGGACTGAATTCACGTCGAATAGAGGCACCAGGACTGCATACCCAAGGACTAAAGGACCATAACTGAAGAAACAAGGACTGAAAGCACTAAAACTGAAGACAAAGAACTGAAGGCAACAGGACTAAAGATACCAGGACTAAAGACACTATGACTTAAGACACAAGGACTAAAGGCACCAGGACTGAATGCAAAAGGACTAAATGCACCAGGAGTACATGTTCAATGACTAAGAGCACCAGGACCTAATGCACAAGGACTAAAGACACCAGGAATAAAGGCACGCGGACTAAAGTCACCAGAACTGAATGCACAAGGACTAAAGGCATCAAGGCTGAAGGTACCTGGACTAAGGACACCAAGACTAAAGGCACAAGTACTAAAAGCAAGGCGCCTGGAGGCACCAGGACTGTAAGCACCAGTTTTCCAATTTCATGAGGAAAGGAGATGAACCTCACTTCTCATTCACTACTGAACCAATTCCTTGGATGAAGTAGTAATTGCGTGACTGATGTTATCAATAATATGTCAACCATCTCATCCACGTTTAATCGCCTTAATAATTTCGGGTAAACTTCATCACCGCTCGACAAGTTGGCCATAAGGTTTCGAGTTTATGCCATTCTTTAGCTCAGGTTTCGGCAATTTATGGCAAAATAATACTTGGCAAATACCATTGTTGCTTTAGGAAAATTGGCATATACTTTTATTAGCTGGGGGTAAAAGGCATCATCTTGCAACTTTCCCCTTCTATCGGACTGAATTTGACGGGACTGGAACATGTATCTAACCCGTTAGTTGTTATGTTTTTTCTTTGAAATTCGCTCCGACGAAAAACTAGAGGGATATGATCTAGTGGACCTGCGGCGAAAATCAATCAGATTTGGACTCAGAAGCCTCAATTACCCATTGTGACATTGGTTTGACCTTCATATCTAAAAATGGCCGATTTAGCACTTTAGCCACTAGGTGGCGCCACCTGACGGTTAACTTATATCATATTTGAACTCAGTGACCTCAATTACCTTTGGTAGCATTGGTTTTAGCTGGCTACATTGAGCCAGCGACTCATTACGGACAGATAATGACCACAACACGAGATTTGCATGCCCCATAGACCTGCTTGCTTCGCGGCAGTTAACAAAATGACAAATTTTGTGTAGTTTATTATTTAGACGTAAAATTAGGAAATGTATTGGAACAGGGTTTTGCAGCATTTGTTAAAAGATTATTTCTACTTAAAACCAAGATTTTGCCTTGAGTCTGGACAGATCATGTTTTGGCTTAGTTTGAAATAATGGTATTACCATTTCAGCGCAATTGCTCAATAATTGGTAATAATTTTATGTTCTCTAGCTCATCATTTCATTTAATGTTCATGCCATGCAAATGACTCTCTCCGTTTCTTCAGCCTCGTTTTCCGAAACTCTTAGAAACCTACTTATAACATTATCACTAAATGGATCTCAGAAACTTTCCTGAAACTCAACCATGGCGAGAGATATTACTGGTGAATAGTCCTGCACATGTGACTAGCTGCAAACTGAATGCTCCCTATTTTAAACTTGTTTCCATTACTCCCTTTTTCGATCCTGTAAAAAAAAACTTTGGCCTCACTTTTGATATCTCTCAAAACTCATGTTGCTAACGTCCGCAAGTTCTCCTACTTCCCTCCTAATCTTAGCTGCATAGTGTTGATCAGGGCTCCCACTGCTAGGTTTTTCCACCCAGATCTGGGTTTTTTAGGTTCTACCTGGGTTTTTAGGTTTAATTTTGAAAAATCTCATAAAACCTGGGTTATTTAGGTTCCACCTGGGTTTTTAGGTTTAATTTTGAAAAATCTCGTAAAACCTGTTTTTTTTCAGAAAAATATACGACGATTTATTAATAATTACAATAATTTATATCCTATTAATATAAATTTATACTATTACAATGCACATAAATACGCATGTCAGATGAAACAGAACGTATTCAATTGGTGTCAGCCGTATCAAACAAGTAATGAAGAGGTTTATACAGGCAGCGGCGTTGCACCATTTCCGAACTCCCATTTGAATGAGTTACTAACATGTTCATTACTTGTACGCCGTTCCAACGCCATGCTGATGAGTGACGGGCTGACGGCACTGTGTCGTTAGTCTTGCTAGCTAGTAGCTACAGCCTGAGTGACAAACAGCGTTTCAGACTTTCAGTACCGGCGTAAATAGTGCAGTATGAAGTTTTAGTCACAAGATTGTTCGCTGAAGTTAATTATCATTTGTAAAGAATTATTGTGTGTTTATTCATATGTGCGAAAACAGCGTCGAGATAAATATCAGAAACTCGTGTATCAGACTGTGATATACTTAATATTCTTAGTCATTATTATAATGAACCTGGCGTTTCTGTGTCCGTCTGCATTTTTAAAAAAAATGTGAATTTTTTTTGCCCATCAATTTTGAATGTGTTGTGAAATAATAAACTTTTTATTTGGCATACTCTTAATTTTGTGAGCAAAGCGAACTAGCACCGCAGGCCTAGCAAAAAATGCCCGTAGGGCGGATTTTTGCTAGTACTAAATCTGCGTGCCTTAATTAGTGAAAGTGCGGTCATTTTCAAGGAGAGCAAAATTACTTATTTAGTCATAGGCTTGTTGAATTTTGGAATTCATTGCCAGGCGATTTAGTTACTAGTTAATAGTATAAAAGTAAAAAGGTTATCTTTAAACTCTATAACTCGTAAGTTAGGCCACATTTAGAGTACTGTATACAAGCATGGTCACCGCATTTTAGACATGATATAAACTTATTAGAGTCAGTACAAAGGAGGGCAACAAAAATACTACCATCCCTGAAGCATTTTAAATATGAAGATAGACTGAAGGTATTAAATATGTTCTCATTTGAAAGAAGATGTGTGAATGAAGATATGATTGAGCTTTTTAAAATCTGTTCTGTGATGGATAAGTTGGATTTTAGCAAGTTATTTGAGTTGGACGGTAGTAATGGGACAAGGGAACACGACTTGAAAATTAAATAACAGAGGCGCAGGTTAGATGTTAGAAAATATTTTTTCACCAATACTCGTATGTTTTCAAGCACAGATTGGATGATTATATGGGGAGGGAGGGTTGATTTTTTACTGGGGGGGGGGAGTGGTATTCTGGACCCGGTAATTATTAAGTTTAGTGGCGCACGATTTTTTAGAGATTTTTGTTGGCTACCTTTCTAACTACTTTCCCTCCATTCCTTTAAGTTTTTGTAGGCTTGCCTATAACGATGTCTGGCAATCGCCTTTGAATTTCAATCTAATACTAGGCTTTTGCATTGGGAATATTACTAGGTTATTAAAAATAGCGGTAAGTGGGCAGTGCAACCCTCACAATTAAAGGGTGGTATGGGGCGAAGTCCCCCATTTCCCAATTCCCTTCAAAATCTATAATACAATATGATGGGATTCCAATAAACGCAAAAAAAACCCCAACCCCAAAGCACTTTTTTTTCGTAATTTGCCCAAGAAAAAACACGGCAGTGCCGTGATGCGTTTCTTTTTGGTAAAGTTTTGGTTGTGCATTTAATAACCCTGCATTTTTGTCATTTATGTAATATATATTTAATTTTCTTCATATTTTAGAAATACTGATAACAAAATGGTAACCCATCCTAAAAAAGTGTCTAAAAAGTGGTATAAACAATCTTTTAAAGAAGAATAGTTAAAAGATGAAAATCTGAAAGAGTGGCTAAAAGATGATCCGACTGAAAAGTGATTAGTTACTGCATGTGCTGTAATACAAAAAATAAGGAATGCTAATAAATCGATGTTATTATCGCACAGTAAAATGGCTAAACATGAGAACAACATGAAAACTGCGAAGTCAACAACAAACTTAGATATATTTGTTAAAAAAGAGGTAGCAAAGGCAGAACTAATGATATCCGCTTTGATTGCCGAGCATCATTTGCCATTTGCTCAAACAGATCATCTCATAGAAGTGTGCAAGAAAGCCTTTCACCACAGCAATATTGCAAAAGCAGTAACTATGCGAGCAACAAAAGCTTCTTATCTTATCCAAGAAGGAATTGCTTACCATGAAAAAATAGAAGTGGCTGATATATGTAAAAAAGTAAAATTCTCATTAATCCTCGATGAGTGTACTGACATATCAGTATCACAGGTATTAGCTATCGTTATTAGATATTTTGACGTTCAAAGGGGTGATGTAATTGATATTTTACTTGACAAAGTTTCTGTTGAAGATGTAACGGCTAAAGGATTATACGAAACTTAGAAAAACTCTTAATGAGAAAGGAATCCCCATGTACAATATTATAGGTTTTGGTAGCGATAATTGTTCAACCATGATGGGAAATAAGAGCGGATTTCAAGCATTATTAAAAAAAATATATTCCATCACTTTTTATAATGGGTTGCGTATGTCATTCTTTCGCATTGTGTGCTAGTCATACAGTCAAGGTGTTACCATCCTAGCTTGAAACTTTCATAAAGGATATTTCTTCTTATTTCTCACGCAGCAGCAAGCGAATTGCATATTTTACTGTTATGCAAGATTATTACAAAGACAAAATCACAAAATACCTAAGTTAGCTCAGACTCGTTGGTTATCTCGCGGAAATGTAATATAACTTGTGCTTGAGCAATGGGATGCATTACTGTTTTATTTTCAATCTGAAATTAAGGTTGACAAGATTGATGGGGCAATGCTCTTTACGAAACTATGGAAAATAGGGAAACAAAGCACTTGCTTCTCTTTTTAAACTATATATTAGAAAAAGTTAACTCCTTGAATATTGAATTTCAATCTGAACACTTCAGACTATATGTGCTGCATTCAATGGTTTATTCTGAATACAAAAACATTCTAATTTGTTTCATTAAGGAAGAAGTCAGTAATTCCGCAACAATATCCAAAATTGACCCAAATGACAAACAGTTACATAAACAATTGAACGATTTATATTTGGGTGGACGTTGCACGAGGCTATTGTCTTTGACTCCAATTGGAGAAACTGGTGAAACAAGGTCTAGGACTGATTGTTTAAATTTCTTGGTTGCCCTCTGCATGCAAATTAAAAAACGATTTCCACTAGAGGAAGAAGGAATTGTTGCCAGTTTAGCAAAAGATATGACAAAATCTCCTAGTTCAATAATGAACGTGACACTGCATTTTCCCCACCTTGTTTCCGAAGATCAACTAGATAGTTTAGATGATGAATGGAGGCTATTTCGACAGTTCAAAGATGTGTCACTGTTCCATAAATCTATTCCTTATTTCTGGCATTATCTGCGTAACATTAGAGACGGCTTAAATAATTCAAAGTTCGGAATTCTTTCTGATTTCATGACTCACCTTACTGTTTTACCACATTCTTCAGCATGTGTCGAAAGAATATTCTCACTTGTTAATCATGTCAAGACAAAACAAACAAACTCGATAAAAACGAAGACTGTTAAGGCTGTTGGCCAAACAAGCATTGTCGATGGGTCAGCAAAACTGTCTCGCCCAAACCAGAATTGGTGAGAGATGTAGTGGAAGGCGCTTGTCACCAGCGTTATGAAAAACGTCCCAAACATCAGAAAAATGTTCTTGAAGTAAATGTTTGCTCTGCAGAAGTAAATTCGGAAGAGGAAATGTAATAAAGCCTATATTTTTATCTTTATTTCAATTCGTGTAGGTATATTTATATTATTTTATGTAAAGTAAAATTTCTATTTTTTTGTAGGAATATGTTGTTTTTTTTCATGTGCTGCCTTGGTTTATTTAAAATCATCGAGTGGGAGCCCTGGTGTTCATACCTTCCTCACTTGCTTTTGACTACTACAATTTCATTCAAGTTAGGTCGCAGGTTTCTACACTTCGACCTCTTCAACTGTATTAAAACTATGCAGTCCGTGCTCCTCTCCGCCGGGGAAGTCATTCTAGTACTTCTCCACCTATGGCTGCATATTCGGTGCGGAATCACCTTTAATCTTTTTTTTCTCCTATATAGGACCATAAATGCCACAGCTCTCTCCCCCCTCGCTCTCCCCCTCCCTCTCCCTCCCCATCTTCCCCTCCCCATCTTCCCCTCCTCTCTTCCCCTCTTCCCCCTCTCTCACTCTCAACTCGTTTCTTCATTGAGTTTATCCAAGTCCTTAAGAAACCTACGCTCTGGCTCTATCTCACAACTGATTTTTCTCGTAGTCGCCGGCGCTTTATGGGAGGTATGGGTAATCAAGCTTTTTCCTACAGTTGTATGGGTGATCGAGCTTTTTCCTACAGTTGTATTGGTGATCGAGCTTTTTCTACAGTCATGGCCAGAGGTTTTGAGACTACTAAATTTTTTCATATAAGAAAATTAATAGTAATAATTAAACGTTACTTTTGTTTTAGTATTTTTGTATCATAATTTGAAGGTGAAATATATAAAGATTTAGAGCCCAAACCAATTTTATTGATTAATAGTCAATTGATTTGCGCAATCAATATTTACAATTATGTCCATTGTTCTTTAGGACTGCCTCAATTCGTTTCGGGATGCTAGAGACCACATTTTGTGATGATATCTTGACTGATATTGCTTCACCTTTGTTCAATTAGCACCTGCAACTGCTCGCAATTGGATGGCTTCTGCTTATCAACCGCCAGTTTCATTATCGCCCACAAATTCTCTATTGAGTTAAAATCTGGTGAATTCCCGGGCCAAAGTCCCAAATTTTAATGTTATTTTTAGCCAGAAACTTTGTTAAGGATTTTTTATTTCTGACAAGGAGGGTAATTATCCTGAAGAACACAATTATCATCCCCAAAGTGGTCCTGAACCTTTAGGAAAAAGTGCTAATGATGCAAGTTTAGGTACTAGTTTGATTTCAAGGCAGTGTTTTTTAGCAAAATTGTTAGTGCTTTAGTTCCCTTGGATGAGAAGCAGCGCCAGACATGGAGAGTGTCAAGATGCTTCACGGTCGACACAACACAGGACTCGTGATAGCGCTCCCCTTTTATCCTCCTAATAAGGGATCTTCCAGAAACTCTAAATAAGCGGAAGGGAGCTTCATCAGAGAATATTACCTTGTTCCAGTCTTCACAAGTCCATTCTTTATATTTCTGAAAAAAGTGGAGTCGATCCGTAAGGTTCTTCTTGGGGAGATGAGGCTTCTTCGCAGCCCTTCTCGACTTGAGACGTTTGTTGAAAAGTTTTTCCCTCACTCTGAGTGCTGAAGCGTTCATACCTGCTTCTTTCCAATAGTGAGCAAGCTTGACACAAGAGGCAACCTGATCCTGGAGCTGGAACTTTGTCAGGAGGTGATCTTGGCGTTCATTTGAAGCTCTTGGGTGTGTAGACGGCTTTTTCACAGGAGTGTGACCGGTCTTCTTATAGTCATTAATGATGCTAAAGATTTTGCTCCTTGAGTCAATACCCGTTGCATTTCAGGCTATTTTGTTGCAGAGCAAAACTTTTTGCTCGCTTTACTCTGGAAAGAGCCAGTTCTGGAATTGAAAAAGATTCAAAGTTTTTTTTAAAAAAATTACTACGAAATAGATTATAATTACACGACGTGGTTCATTTAAGCTATATTTTGCCCTTTTGATCGAGTAGCAAAGCTCCAAGAATAGGACCAGAGACTGATTTGGGATTAAGCGAAGGAATGCATTTTGTTCTTATTATTTTTTAAATGCTAGCTTTATAATATACCTGCAATAATTTAAATATTAGAATGATTACACTCTGGCCAACACCAATTTTATTGTCTCAATTTTTTAGCTGATTTAGGGACAATTGTGATGTGCTGAATCCAAAAATCACATTGGGTTTGCTCAATCAGGTTAACATCTTTTAATTTATCGCCACATTTTTTTTTTACGTTTTTTTCTATGGAATTTTATATTTATATGAGGCCAAAATCGTTCTTCAAATAAACGAAATATGAAGAGTTTACATGCGGCAATTTTTTATTAACTGGTATTTTTCTTTTGCAGATGAATGAAATAGATTCGGCCAGAAGATGTTTCAAAAATGAGTCCGATGTATTCTGCACAATCTCCGCCAAATACGCCGATGTTCCTAACAGGATCCTGTCGTCACAAGTTTCATAAAGCGTTCTTACCATGCTTATTTTGGTATGAAACTTGGTGACCAGTATAAAGCTTGGTCACTACACTCGGTATTTAAGACATGTACCCAGTATCTGCGTCGTTTCATGCGTGGCTCCGGGGGATGGGAGGGCTAAAGCCTCCCACAAATTTCAGACCAGTTTATGTTTCTAATTTTTTTTTAAGCTATACTTGTATTCTGCTATTCAGAATGAGTTATGTAATAATATAAAATATATATAAAAAGGGGGTTTAAAACTGTTGCGATCGAATGTACCTTATATGATAAATGTCTAAAATACAGGTAAATCTAAAAAATAATTATTAAATTCAGTATTTTACCTTAGCTGACGTCCATAAACTACAATAAACAGCAATTCATAATTTTCTGATGTGTTGGAAAAAAAATCGGATCTGATAGAATTAGGGCTCACTCCTTTGTGAGATGCTGTTATTTATTATCAATGCTGTGTAAACTAACCATTATAAATGTTCAATGCCCTTTCCTAGACTCGTCAGACGGAGAAATTCAGGTTAGACCCCCACCCAAAAAGAATTTTAGCCTGTATCCGCCAGTGGCATCGTTGGACCAAGGGCAAGAAGTGTTGTCTGAAGTTTGGAATTCCCATGGTTTGGAGGGAGTTGATAAACCATGGTGTTGACTGCTACTTCTGCGCTATTGATTTGACTGGGATCAACAGAAAGAACTAGAACAGTCTCAAGTATCCTGATCTTCAATCAGCACGTCGGTCGTCCTGTAGCTCATTCTAATGAAATTCCACTACCTGTCTTTGGAGAACTTCCTAACATCAGTGACGAAGATTACTCCAGTGTTGAAGAAAATGAAGAAGTATTTTTTGAGGAAAAGTGCTCAGCATCCTTTTTTCCAAAAGGAGCTAAATGATCTAGTTCACGATCTCAACTTGTCAAAGTCCTCTGTTGAACTGTTGGCATCCAGATTGAAGGAAATCAAATTCCTCTCTGACAGTGATCGCATCACCGTCTACCGCAACAGACATCAATAGTACCACTATTTTTTCTCTGAAGAGGACTTGGTGACATCAGTGACAAGGATTCCTGGAGTGTTGAAGAAAATGAAGAAGTATTTTTTGAGGATGATGCTCCGCATCCCTTTTTCCCCAAAGTAGCTAAATGATCTAGTTCACGATCTCAACTTGTCAAAGTCATCTGTACAGATATTGCGTAGCTTCTGCACAACTTGGAGTGCCGCATTATCACCCTGAAGAATCGAGACTGTTCATTGACATCAGTAAACGATCGCTGAAATGTCTTCTGCTTCACAACAGCAACCAGTTTGCACCTGTCTCCCTCGCTCACTAGACTACGCTGAATGACAACTGTAAAGTGGTGAAGTACGTGCTGGAGAAAGTTCAATATGATCAGCATGAGTGGTTGATTTGTGTTGCCCTAAATATGGTGAACCTTTGTTGGGACAACAATTCAGGTTTACCAAGTACCCGTGCTTTCTGTTTATGTGTGATAGTAAGGACCGAGCTCAACATTATTCGAAGAAGGACTGGCCTGTGCAGGGGCGGGGGAGGGCGGAATTGGTGCCTTTCAGAGCAAGGAACGGCATAAATAACCCTCTGGTGGACATAAACGATACTTTTTCCACCGCTGCACGTTAAGCTTGGCTTGATCAAACAGTTCACCAAAGTTCTGGTCAAGGATGGTTGCTGCTTCACTTACTTGTGCCACGCTTTTACAGGATTGCCATGGAGAAGTTGAAAGCTGGTATCTTTGACGGTCCTTAACTTCGTCAGCTCATCAGTGATCCAGAGTTTGAAAACTCAATGGGCAAAGTGGAATTGGAAGCGTGGAAAGCTTTTGTTCTGGTCGTGAAGAACTTTCTTGGCCACAAGAAGGCCAGGAACTACACAGAACTTGTCACCAATATGCTGACTGCTTTCATAAACCTCGGATGCAACATGAGCATCGAAATGCATTACTTATTCTCACATCTGGATCGGATTCCTCGGAATCTAAGATCACTGAGCTACGAGCAGGGGAAGATTCCCTCAGGACATGAAATAGATGGAAACCAGGTATCAGGGACACTGGGATGCATTCATGATGCTGATTACTGTTAGACGCTGAAGAAAGACGTCCGTACCGCTGAGTATTCTAGAAGTTTGAAGAAACGTAAGTTCCTACCCTGAATTTCACAAATCAATTTTTGTAACATTTAATTAATAAATTGTGTTAGAAAACGATGGTTGTTTATCTTAAAAACCTATTTCGAATGAGAAATATTAACAAAAATCAACCGCAAAATGTCACAAAAATGAAATCGATTTAGTTATAAGATCGTAGTTTTTTCAAATCGACTGACCACAAAAATCTGACCTGATCGGAGGAAAGGGATCTCGGTTCGAATTCAGCGGTGCAAAGGTGTCCTAAATCAGTTGAAAAAATTTAGACGACTTACAAACTTTCTTTTTTTTTGTAATCCAGTGATATTCATGTCACGTAAATTTTAAAAACGAAAGAAAAAAAACTAAAAATATATATTTTGATCATGAATATATATATATATAGTTGCTTTCTTTGTATATATATATATATATATATATATATATATATATATACACACATATACAAAGAAAGCAACTACAGGATCTGCGGGTGATAATACAACCACCAAAGGGCTATGCCATTTTTATTTTCTGTCTTTCAAATAAAATTTGAAGACAGAAAGAAAGATGCAGAAGCCTGGTGTAGCTGACTATAAATACATATAGTACAAGAGAAAATAGGAATTGGACGCCAATGAGCAAATGAGACAATTCATTTGCTCATTCGCGTCCAATTCTTATTTTCTCTTGTACTATATATATCCAGAGGATGTGGAATGATCTGCCTGCTCTGAATTGCTTGTAGAGGTCTTCGCCCTTTACACATAAACACATGGGTTTCCCATCATGGAGTTGCATCAGCCAGTTCAAGAATTCCCTTTATCACAGTTGTTCTGCCTAGAACCAAACGCCAGGCAGGGAGGGAAGCAGCATCCGCACGAATCGTGGCCATGCGAACAAGTTTGGTCTTCCCTGCGTGACAGAGATAAGTTTGAAGGTATTCCCTCAATAAGTAGCCATGCATATAGGGAGCGAAATGATGCAAGGGATACAAAATGAGCAAGTCTTCGTCTATACGCTCTTACCCGCATCGTTTGTGTTCGCAATACCCCTCAATGGAACTCTAAGACGGTAAAGAAATTTCACTACCCCTAACCCAATAGACAACCACTCTAACATGAGGTGAACTGTTGAAAATACTCGAAATTACTAACAGATTTCCAAGCCTTATCACGTAACATAAAGATTAGTCATATTAATCGGTATAAATGCGCAGTTTTATCCAACTACTTTGTAACTTGTATAGTATATTGACTCGTTAATTACATAAAATAAAAGAGTTAAAACCGTTTCACGTCTTAATTACATTTCCGCTAGGATAGAATTACCACTAAATTTTACGCTTATAATCTCGCATCCTGAGTCTGCCCAATTTCACTCAGCTCGGAGTCTTTCTCTTCAACAAGATCGGGTGCATCTTTTCCCTATTTGGATTGCTACCAGATCTTGAGTTGTACGCACACAACACGCCTTCCATCCCCCACATCCAGCTTTAGTACCTTCAAACGTGCCTTGAAGACACCTCCTCTCTTAAGCTTTTACTTAGTTGATTATCAATCACTCTGTGAGTCCCCATAGTCTTGAAAAGTGCCACACAAAACATATTTTATTATTAGACAATACCCATTTGGAAGGAACCACATATTATTGTATACATAGAAAATAAATTGCAGAAATATGAGATTATTAGATAAGAAAAAAAAGTGCACCTTTATCCTTCTATTCGAACCAACTACGATCCTGTTTCCAATAGGGTCAGTCTCATTAGGTTCTGCTCATACACTGGCTTGGGCAATAAATAGAACAATAATCGGTTATTGGCTCATTCTATAAATAAGGACGCTGCTAACCTGCGAAGGATAACGAAGCGGGTCCATCGCTCCATGGCTTTTGGCTTCGTCGAGACATTGAACGAGGAGCTTCCGTAAAGTGACAAGCATCTCTTGACTCAGATCCCACAGCCATTCCTATCAAAGAACGAATATATATATTTTTGTTAATAAAGAACAGCGTAAAGAGGGACAAATAGAGTAAATGTAGGAGTGCAGGAATTTTAAGACAAAACTAAAGTAGAAAAAAATGTAGGAAAACATAAATTTTTATCATAGAGATTAAAGGCATTGAAATATGTGCAGGCAAATATGGGGCTTTTAGGATAAAGTAAAAGAAAGAAGATTTAGACCTGGAACGTCATATATGTGGCCCGCGAGCCAGATTTTGCCTTTCTGAATTTTAATTCGGACCCACTAAATACTGTATTAAACCGTAACTCGAACCCTATGACTTACTCCAATTATTTCAAAACCTCTACCCTAAAATAAGAACATAATACGAAAACATTTCCTGCCGAAATTACATTTACTTTTCTTTTTTACATTAAGTACATTTGTTGTAGTAAAGAAAACTACAATGTACGCAGAGATAGAATGCGGTTACTCTAGCAATAAACAACTACCTTCACACTTCATTGGTCACCCCTGGGGGATGCCCTTCATCCACGCCAAGCAAGTGATTGCATCCAATAGGCCAATCCAACTGCCCTAAAAGGACATTGTCGTAGAATGGACTCTCGACGATATACCATATATAAGTATTCGTTGAGGGAACTTCTTTAATTATCTTTAGACTGCGTGGATTGTCTAGGCTGGCCGATATTATGTATCTTCGATATGCTTAAGAAGTGGAACTGAGCTCAAGGATAATAATATTGCTATCATTAATAAAATAGAGTTTTATTAATAATAACTATCAACAACACACAAAACGGAAAATATTGACATAAACAGAGAATTGAAAAGGGTCGTGGGGAATCGAGCTAATCCGAGGATTAAAAGATTTAAAAAGGTGAAACAAATATATAGTTAAAGGGAGGGGATGGTTCGCTAAACCATTTAAAGCACAGGATAGAGTTGACAAAAGGGTTAAATACCCAAAGGTAACGTTCGGCTTACGTAATTATACTTGTGCAGAGGAAGGCGACGTGAAGGAATTTCGGTCCGCTGGCGAGTTCCAGCCGAAGGGGGAGGAATTAAATGATCCTGACGTGGCGTATTGGGAATGAGAACCATTTCTTGACGAACGGCTTGAAGAACAATGGCTGATCTACGTTGTTCTCTTCTGAACAACATGAAGGGGGGTGAGAACCGTCTCTTGTCTACGGACTCGAGAACAATGGCTGTTCTAATGTTGTTTTCTTCTGAACAACAAGGGGGAAGGGTGAGAACCGTTTCTTGTCAACGGGCTCGAATGAACAAGGGTTGTTCTAACGTTGTTCTCTTTCTGAACAACAGGGGAAAGGGGTGAGAACCGTTTCTTGTCAACGGGTTCGAACGAACAATGGCTGTTCTAACGTTGTTCTCTTTCTGAACAACAGGAGAAGGGTGAGAACCGTTTCTTGGCGAACGGGCTCAAACGAATAATGGCTGTTCTACGTTGTTCTCTTCTGAACAACAGGGAGGGGGGGGGTTTAGAACCATTTCTTGTCAACGGGCTCAAAAGAACAATGGCTGTTCTAAAGTTCTCTTTCTGAACAACCAGGGGAAGCCTTGTGGACTTGGCGTCACGAAAGGCTCGAACCTTGGCACTCAAGGGATATTGTCCTCCTTCTGGACAAGTGATGGTGAATCTCGAGGTCGAGGTCCTTTGGCGCACAAGGTGAGAGTGGGTCGTAGTTGTATTTCACGACGAAAATCTGGATCTCCAATCTGAATCTTAGTGGTTAAGTTTCCATATAAATAGCCGGGACATCTCCTTGGCGTGGGGGACAATGGAGTGGGAGCTCCGAGGGAATGCACAGCCGAGCTTGAGAACAATGGCCTTATCTGCCCATAAGCCTAACTCAATCTGGCGAGGTCGGCGCATAGGGCGAACGGGGGAAGATAAACCTCCTTGTTTGAACATTGACTCAGGTGGCTGCGATAAGGCCCCAGGCTTCAAAGCGAAGATGCACGTGGGTAGCATCGTGGTTTTAAATAACATGTGCTAGTGGTTGAAATTAACGCGGCCTCAACCCGTTCTATCACAGACATGTATCAATTGGGTATTTAATTATTAGATAGTGTCACTTGCTTGGCGTGGATAAAGGGCATCCCCCAGGGGTGCCCGATGAAGCGTGAAGGTTGCTACTCATTGCTATACTAACCGCAAGTACATTTATTATCATAAATTTCGATAATTAACCTTTTATACTTCTCTATTAAGACCCTTTATATATTCTTATGTTAAAAAGATTATATAGCTAAATAAACGTTATGTGATAAAGTTGAGCGCCAGAGAGTGCCACTTACCCCATGGGGCGAGAGGAACACAATAATGCTACATATATACTTGAAGGTGAAGCATATAAAATGAATATTATTCTATGCGACCTACTGATGATCTCTTGCAGATTAAAACAGCCTTCAATTTCAGGTTAATTTAGACTATGACAACATTTAGTTGTATCTGTCATACAGTGACTTATATACATTTAATAATGGAAAAATTAGATGAGGATAGAATGAGAGGGCTATAATAAACAGGGGAAAGTAAATCTGACTGAGGATGGACAAACTGTTTAAGAATTTGGTTGATTGTAGAGAATCACCAAAAATAAGAAGAAGACACATATCATTGTTATTCTTAAGGGGAGGCTAAATGCAGGGACACTTACTTCCACATTGTTGGATATCTTGACGGGCTCTGAGAGAAGAACTATTTCCCCTTCCAAACTTTTCATAGCGATAATTTTCCCGTTTCCTTCATCAAATTCGACTGAGTGAATTCCGGCGAAAAGCTTCTTCATATGACTCTGCAAAGACGTAGGAAAAAAAAATATTCCAAACTCCCACAACAAACAACATTAATTATGAAAATCACCAATACATAAAAAAACAAAAGGCTTTATGGATAAAGTTTTGTATTAAGGATAATGTGAATTGGTTATTTTTTTAAGAAAAAAGGAACTTACCGAGGAGTAGGTAGATATTGTGTATGAAAAGTGTATATGAATTTGAAAGGGTTTTGTGATGAGCTGTGCTCTAAGCCTTGTCGTCAGGGATGGACCTTAAATGAATGAGTTGCTAGAGCAAAAAACAACCATCGCTATGAAAAAGCAATTGTATGCAAGATATACAAGTATATTTGTGCTTAATAGAGCATATAATAATGATAATTATGAACCTGTACAAGATAACTGAGTGAACTCTATGGATACTGCAGAAACTATGGTATATAAATGGAATTTGAAGCACAAAAATCTTCTCACTAGCTGAAAATCTTCCATTTATAAATGACCTAGCAATTTATAATTGCCTATTTATTTGTGACCAACCTATTCATAATAAGAAATCTGCATTGTTTATGAAGGAATACAACGACATAAAATGCGAATAAACCAAGATATGTCATCGAAACCATATTCTCTACCATATTTAGATAATTAAAAGTGAACTATGTACCATATTAATTTTGCTAGAGCTATCTTTAAACTTCAGAAAACCAATCTCACTACAAAATGAGAAGCCAATTTCATATCTAATTTAAAAGATCCAACAAGGGAAGAAGCAGATACTCTTTATATTTGTGATGAAAATATATTATGTCATTGTTTTCTTGTAGTTCCTCCCCCATCCTCCTGCTTTTGGGCGTACCTGGATCACTTCTGGGTTCGTAGACTGACCTAGAATCTCTAGAAGATCATCATCTCCGACGAAGTAAAATCGAGGAAACACCGACCGTTTCTCCTCCAAATATTCGTTCAAACTTTTTTGGCATCTGAAGAAAATTGACAAAGTTACCCTAGTCCCCAAAACTCATTTGAAAAAATTGACCAAGGAACCGTAGTCCCCCAAAGCTCATTTGTAGAAAATTGAAAATGTTGCCGTAGTTCCCCAAAGCTGATTTGAAGAAAATTGGCCAAGGAACCGTAGTCCTCCAAAACTCATTTGAAGAAAATTGACCAAGGAACTGTAGTCCCCCAAAGCTCATTTGTAGAAAATTGAAAAAGTTACTGTAGTTCCCCAAAGCTCATTTACAGACTTATTCTAATATTCAATCGTTTTCACCCTTTTAGGGGAGATGAAATACCATTCATCAATTGTGGGAGATAGAATGACTCAGAAATCATAGGAAATAAGGAAGCGGAGTAGTAATGAAAAGAACCGATGTTGTGAGCCTCCTCTTTGCCTCACCTCGCCAATTGATCGAGGAGGGTCGTTAGTGTGTTACTGATACCATTGATTCGGACAAGAGAGACAACTTTGGAGTCCCGGGTGATGTCGTTCATTATGTTCTGGAAGTCGTTGTTTACTCGGCGGAATCTTCCCTGCTCATTCGGAAGCGCCCCTCGCCCGAAAATGGGCTCTAAGTAAACCCACTTCCTCTGTTTAAATAAATTAAGGGTCGTATGAATTAAATGGAGAATTTGATGATTAAGGGGGATGGGCTTTATAATGATAAATTTACGAAGAAGAAAAGGAGAGGAGAAATAAAAATGGGTGAGACTACAAACGCGCCTTGAAGGATACCCCATTGGTAATTAGGACCAGATTAACTTGTTACTATTTATTGCTATAAAAACGAAACTAAATTATCCCATTATCTCGATATTTTATAACAACCTCTAGCAAGGGGTATGGAGCCTACATAAAAGGGGGAACCTAAAAAGGAATATATTTACAATAACCCCTTGCCCACCCCCTCACCTGAATGAGATTGAGATTGGACAGGTACTGGTCGAGCCCGGCGAGTCTTTCTTCCCAGACCCTCGCTCGATCGGCGAAGGCTCCGTAGTAGGTAGAATCCTTAAGAGACTGCAGTAAACTCTGGTTGTCTCCCACCTGACCTCAGGGATCGCGGTTAATTAGACGGTTAGAGAAGGGAATACACGTAGCGGACATCGAGGAGAGGTGCAGGAAGAAAAAAAGATCGGTCGAAAAGGAAAGAAGCATTGGATTGTTCGCTTAAAACCAACTCCACTTCGTTAAGATGCAGAAGACAAGTCCATCACATCATTCGGCTATCCCGTTCTCTTATTAATGCGTTCAAACATGGCCGCCGGCTTCGCACTCGAAAACGAGATCACAAAGGTGACAATTGAATTATATCCTTTCAGGATCCACTGGGGGAGGAAGAATACATGACCTCCCCAAAAAACAACTACAACTACAAGACAAATTAAATCTCAGAGTTGAAATATTATTTTAAAGAAATTTTGTTTTCGCAAAATCAAAAGATGGCGACCATATTTTTTTTTTTTTTTTTTTTAAGTGAAACTACAAAAGCCAACAACGAGGACTTATTCCCCCCAAAATTTTGAAACGGATTCGTGGTCGTAAAAATAAATATATGCTACATCAGCCGAATACTAGAAAGAGGATACTAATTAGAGAGCGTTCGAGTAATCTAACCATGAATAAAAAATGCATTGAGGGCATTTATGCATAAATAACCGGTAGGAAAACAGTAAGGAATATATGGAATTTTTTTTTTCCTTATTATTGCCCACCAAGCGAAGGGTTACTTGGGCATAAAGTCGCCGTAATTCTTTCAAAGCCTAAAGTTAGGCAAGATTTAAAAAAACAAACAAACGTGCAAAAAGCACCAAAAAAACAACAAAGGCAAACAAAACAAAACAAACAAAACAAAAGCAAAAAAGGCAAGGGGGAGAGGCCCACCTCTCCCCCTCAAAGGGACATACAACTAACACTAAAGAGTCAAATAAAATGAAGGAAGCCAGCCTCCTCCAAAAAGTTAGATACTCCATAATTCTGTGAGCACGAACTCGTCCCGACTATAAGGGACAAGATGTAGCGATCCGATTTGCTCTAGTAACGAGGCAAGTAACGCGCGCCGAACATTCCGAGGAACAACAAGGTAAGGCGCAGGAAAGCGCCACATCAAATGGCGGTATGTCCTATTATCGTGCTCAATTCGAAGACAACAGAAAGTGACCTGAAGCCGTCGCGGCATTAGTGTGTGTATGGGGGAGGGGAGGGGGAGTCGTGGCGGAAAGGCTCGGAACTTTAAGTTCTCGGCCGTCTCCTATCTTATTTGCCAATCAATCTGGAGAACTGCCATGATTCCAGCGAAACGCTAGTCTGGTGGCCCAGTCGTCGCGGACTCTTTGATGCCCTCATTCCCCGCAATTCCCACATGTTCAGGAACCTAGCAGAAGATAATCTCAACATCCGCCCGGCTCGCGGCATCTGAGGCCTCACGAATACCGCGAACCAGGGGATGTGGAGATTACAATACTCCGAGAGGTTCATGGCGCTTTTTGAGTTGTTATAGATCACAATCGGGTCTCCGAACTGGACACAGCGCCTTATCTACCGTATCGAGCGGTGTATTGCAACCGGTTTGGCCGTGAAAACAGACGTAACGCTTAACAGAACCCAGCTGACTTAAAATAGAGAGGATACGAGGTTGAAGCCGATCCCCTCATGGGATTTGGAGCCATCCGTGTACACTGGAAAGGATCCATCGTGACACGATGTGTGATCCCCAAAAGTCGAACGTAATACTTCCAGTGCTGTAGAAGCTTTAGGAGCAGAGGGGTGCCAATAAATATTCAAAGATGATAGAGGAGGGGGGTATCCTTATTATCCCTTTTATTTATTAATCAATATTATTCTAGCTTTTCACTTTTGATTTTCTTGAATCCATTTTCTTCTTTTTGACTTCCGTATTCTTCTTTGGCTGGGTTGGTCCTTAATCTCCGTTTTCCTTTCTTGATACATCTTCATTTTCTTCCATTTATCTTGAGGGCTGATTTCTTTGTGCTTCTTGATGAATTAGTCCTTCGAACGTTTTCTTCCGTTCTCTTTCTTGACAGATCTTCATAAAAGTTTGGGGACTGTTGAGTTTCGAACGCGGTACCATTGGATTTGAACGCCAATACTCTAGCCATACGACTGGCTTTAGTCCGTTTTTGGTTGGTAAATTTATCGGCCATTTATATTATCGAGTTGGAAGGAATTTCTCTGATACATTTTCGCACCCCTACACTAGTCCCTTTCTAGAAAGCGGAGCGAATTTGAGGATTGGGGAGAGACTAGTCTTGGATTTCTTAATCGAAGAGTAGTATCTCTCCCTCCTACGGCCTCCAAGTCTGCGGGATGAGTGGAGCTAATTTAGAGGGATTGGCGAGAGCGAACGAAGTCTTGACTCTAATCAATGAGTAATGGCTTCTTCTTCCCCGGGTCTCCGAAGTTCCCAGCAGCACTTTTTCTTAAATCTCTAGTAGGAGAGGAGGTGCAGTTGTAACGAAGATCAGAAGATTGTTCGGCCGTTGAGGGTCACCAGTTATGGGGGGGGGGGCATATCCATCGTATCCTTATTTATTTATTTATCAATATTATTCTTTCTCCCATTTATCTTGAGTTGATGATTTCTTGGTGCTTCTAGTTGAGTTAGTCCTTCGAACGTTTTCTTCCGTTTTCTTTCTTGAGAGATTTTCTTAAAAGTTCTGGGACTGTTGAGTTTCGAACGCAGTACCCTTGGATTTGAACGCCAATACTCTAGCCTCACGACTGGCTTTAGTACGTTTTTGGTTGGTAATTTTATCGGCCATTTATATTATAGAGTTGGAAGGAATTTCTCTGATACATTTTCGCACCCCTATAATGATAACCTCTAAAGTGGTGTCCTGGGCAGAACCAGAGGCGCCACCAGCCCGAAAGCTAGACCGAGGTATCGAAGGAGTTTTCTATCTCTAAACCCAAAGGACTTAGATACACTAAGTCCTTTGGGTTTAGAAATAGAAAACCCAGCAGCATAGCCACCGTCGAAATCGACCGCGGATGCAGTGAGAGCCGTTGATGACTGAAGTTGGCACCGGGCTCGGGCGTAGATGTGCATAATGTACTGTGTACGGCACAGAACGACTGGTATCTCCCCTCATCGACAAGTAGGCTCTCAATGAGGAACGTGCGGAAGGCACCAGTGGCCAGGCGGAGACCGGTGCGGTAGATCGAGTCCACCTTCCGCAATACAAGCTTGGCTGCGGATGCGTAAAACTCGCATCCGTAGTCAAGCTTCACACGAACAAACGATTGATAGAAAAGGAAGGCGGTAGTCCTATCAGCAACCCAAGTGCTGAACGTCATTGAACGAAGAATATCAATGGCACAGGTACAGGAGATCCAGAGCCTTCGAACATGAGCCTCCGAGGTAATGTGTCAGTCGAACACAACACCAAGGAAACGGTGCAAATATACCACTTCCAGGCGAACCCCAGTTAGGAACAACTCCGGGTCATGGTAGAGCCATGGATTGCGGCAGAAGTGCACTACCTTACTCTCGGCCAAGGACAACCAAAACATATGCGCTTTGGCATAGCGAGAGATACGGTTCAATGCCTGTTGGAGTCGACGCTCTAGAGTTCGCATCTGGGCCTCACAATACAGTATCACTATGCGGTATCGTATTCCTTCTCCAGATCGAAAAAGACCGTGGCGTAGTGCTAACCTAACCTAACCTAACCTAACCAAGGCAGGGGTCTCAGATAGCATTTTCTATTTGGGGCAGAGCATCCGACGTGGAGTAGAACTTGCGAAAGCTGCAATGTGCATAAGACATGTGGTCTCCGCGATGCAGGAAAGGAGTATTCCAACATTTACTAATTTCTCCATCAACTTGCTCACGCAGGAGGTTAGAGAGATTGTACGGAAACCGGCCGGGGTAGAGTGACCTTTTCTCGGTGTGTGAAAAGTGAACACAGAAGCCAGCAGTCTGGGAGGATACTCTCTCTCGAAATCCTGGTGAATAAATCTAACAGAAAGGCTATGCCTCGCTCACCTAGGTGTCGAAGTATGGTATACGAGACATCATCTGATCTAAGACCGATGTCCGCGCCTGAAACGAGTGCGAAAAGCAACTGTCGTAAATTTTTTTCCACGTCCTCCTATAGAACAGAAGGCGGGGGGAGGAGCGCTGCGATTACCTGCTCCGAATCCTTTTGACTTGGTTTCGCACATCTGCAAGAGGGTTCTTCCCGCTAAGTGAAGACACTTATACGGACTAAAAAGAGCGGCGGGCATGCTTCGAAATATATTGGAGCCTAGCCTTAGCCAGTCAAAATTCACCGACAGTGAAGTCGTTCGGACAGCGCTTTTAGCTCATGTTGGCATATCGCTTCTGTCTGAGGGCCGTCTCACACTCGGCCGACCGCCTAGGAAAGGGACCGTGTGAAAAACGTAGAGATGTTCTAGGAATAGTAGTTAGGCCCACGGCGATTAGGCTGCCGGAGAAAAGTCAACGGCATCATCCATCGACCTAAACTTTCCTACTGGGAAAGAGAAATCAATAATTTCCTCTAATGCAGACCACCGCGCCCGTTCCAAGCAGCACTAGGGCCATCTTTCAGACGGCAGTTGCCCCCAAAATTATAATTGAATGAGAAAATGATCACTAACATGGGGGTTATCGACCACCTCACTCCAAAAATCACACTGTGAATCCAGGGAGCGCAGGAAAATATCAAGACAGGAACATGAAGCGGTTCTCAGGCAGTGATGCTCAAACATCCATATTTAGGACGCCTAGCTCCAACTCGGGATTTGAGTGTTAGACACCCCAATAAATACCCTAACCAATCTTTCCACAACTCACAAAAGTACTCCTAGTCGAAGTTGGCTGACGGTAGAATGTACGCAGAAATAACAATATACCTCCTATCCAGGTACAACTACACTGCTACTGCCTGAAAGGAGGTCTTTAAAGCAAAGAGAAAAACGGAGAGGTGTAAATCACGCAACCTTCTGCCAGGCTCCTATCCCTTTGTTGTGAGTTCCTAAGATTCTTATACCCGGGGAGGGTGGGAAGATGGCATGTGCCCAAAATTGTCTCCGACCAAAAAAAATAGCTAATGAAGAAGACGAGGAAACACGAGCTTCCGCAGCTCCTCCCAGTTTGCCCAGAGTCCGCGGCAATTCCATTGAAGGAATATGCCCGCCAGACCAGCTTGGATCATATGCAGGGTCCCTTTTCGAAGAGAAGACCCTGACGAGAATGGCCGTACTCTTCCCGGAGGCAGAACTTCGGGCACTGTTGCCTCCATGAAGTTATTGGGGAAGATTGGGCTCGCCAAGCGATTTTTTTTCCTTTGTGCCTCGCAACCTTAGGCGGGTAGAACGCCTTCGGAGGCAGAGGTCTCTACTTTGGAGGATCCACCGCCTCCGATTCACCCAGTTCAGCCCTGGGTGGGGGCGTAATAGCCTAAGCTTCTTTGGTACTGTCCTCCTTTCGGGAAGCAGCTTTAGGAACCCCGGAAGACGGCCTCATGACCAACTTCAGTGGTGTTGCCTCCTGTGAGTCTAACGACTCAGTGGAGACGCGCGGCCGTTTCGCCTTACAGAAAACGGTCACACTAATGAGGAAGAGGGGTAGGCCTGGTTTTAGTCGAGTATTAGTGTGAATCCTTTGTGCCACCAGGGGATAGGGTGGTAGAACCCTCAGAAGGGTTCCGAATGGGCGTGAAAATGACCATACTCGTGAGCCTGGAGAGGCTAAGAGCAGAAGGTGCCCTTTTAAAATTGAGGCATAAGACGTCCGGGTAGCGCTGGCTATGACAGGACCCAGTCCTTAGCCTCGCGAATTGAGAGACGATCCATAGCCTGAACCGCCTGGATTTCCTTCCTCAAGAGATACATTGCTCTGAAGAAGGTGGGTGCTGCTCTCCGCAATTGACACACACACTTGGCCATAGAAGATAGTGACTTATCGTGTATGGGCGTGGCATTAGAGCAACTTGAACAGACTATGGGAAAACCTGACTTTGCATATTTACAGGAGCAGTTCGTATGGCCGAACCGGAGCTAATAAGGAATATATGGAGCTAATACGGAATATATGGAGCTAATAAAGAATATATAGACGTAATAAGGAATATATAGAAATAATAAGGAATAGATATGTAAAACTAATAAGGAATTTGTGGTGTTAATAAAGGAACATATGTAGCTAATAAGGAATATATGGAGCTAATAAAGAATATATTATCGTAATAAGAAATAGATGGCGCTAATAAAGAATATATTGTAGTAATAAGGAATAACTGCTGCTAATAAAGAATATATGGAAGTAATAAGGAATGTATCAACTCAATAAGGAATATATGGAGCTAATAAAGAATATATTGTAGTAATAATTAATAACTGCCGCTAATAAAGAATATATGGAAGTAATAAGGAATGTATCAACTCAATAAGGAATATATGGATCTAATAAAGAATATATTGTGGTAATAATGAATAGATGGCATTAATAAAGAATATATTGTGGTAATAAGGAATATATGCTGCTAATAAAGAATATATGGAAGTAATAAGGAATGTATCAACTCAATAAGGAATATATGGAGCTAATAAAGAATATATTGTAGTAATAATTAATAACTGCCGCTAATAAAGAATATATGGAAGTAATAAGGAATGTATCAACTCAATAAGGAATATATGGATCTAATAAAGAATATATTGTGGTAATAATGAATAGATGGCATTACTAAAGAATATATTGTGGTAATAAGGAATATATGCTGCTAATAAAGAATATATGGAAGTAATAAGAAATGTATCAATTCAATAAGGAATATATGGAGCTAATAAAGAATATATTGTAGTAATAAGGAATAAATGGCGCTAATAAAGAATATATGGAAGTACTAAGGAATGTATGAAATTAATAAGGAATATATGGAGTTATTAAGGAATATATGGAGCTAATAAAGAATATATGGAGGTAATAAGGAATATATGGAGTTATTAGGGAATATATGGAGCTAATAAAAGCTACTTCGAGGACATACCAAAATCACCAGTCAATTAATATTGATCCAAGAACAAAGTTACAAAGAATAAGCGGTTGATCTGATGGTAGTGGTTGGATTACCAATAAGCCACAGGATAACTAAAACCCCTTCAATGATCTCCTCAAACAATGATCTTTTTGCATCCAATGCGACAAAAATAACCTACATACTTTCTAAATGTTGTGTCATGTGATTCCATGTTGCTGTCAAAGTCGCAAAATGGTATACTTCGATTGTCATCTTGGTGTCGACCTCATGGAATACTTCTGTTAATATTTTTCAAAATATTTTTTTAAAACTGAGTTGAAATCATTTGTCAAACTTTAAATTTCAAACCACAAACGAGAAGAGGGATATTTTGAAAACTTGGAATTTAGAAGGCTTACAGTCATTCAAAATTTTGGAATTTTTTTAATTTAAAGGTTAGACAACCAAAAAAGAAATAATTTCGAATATTGAAAAAATATTATTCAACCACAAACGTCGACGCATTTTTCAAAAATATTATTTAGAATGAAATTAAACTCAAAAGGACATCTTATTTTTTTCAAATATTAAAAAAAAACCCGGAATTTACCACACAAATGACAACTAATTAGTGTTAGTCCTACTAAACATCTAAACTTGAATTAATGGTTTCCGCTCCCCTCAAAAATTTAGCTTTGTGGCTAAATTTTGTTGCTTTGGGGACTCATCATCCACGATCTTTTATCAATCATATTATTTTTATTCTTTTATTTATTCATTTCTATTTCCCCTTCTTTCAATCATTCCCTCTGAACAACCTGTTCTGTTTGCTGCCATCCATTCCACTTCTCTCAAAACCTGTTACTGTTCGCTGCCATCCATTCCACTTCTCTCAAAACCTGCTACTCTTCGTTCCATCCATTCCACTTTCATAAAAAAATGCTACTCTTCCCTGCCATCTATTCCACTTCCCTAATAACTTATTATTCCATAAAAACCTTGTTATTCTTCGTTGCCATCCATTCCACTTGCCTTAAAACTTAGTACTCTTGGTTGCCATCCATTCCACTTCCTTAAAAATTTGCCTCTCTTCCTTACCATCCATTCCATTTGCCTACAAACTTAGTACTCTCCGTTGTCATCCATTCCATTTTCCTAAAAACCTGCTACTCTTCATGGCCACCAATTTCACTTCCCTAAAAAACTGCTACTCTTCGTTGACATATATTCCACTTCCCTAAAAACTTGCTACTCTTCGTTGCGATCCATTCCCCTTCCCTAAAAACCTGCTATTCTTCGTTTCCATCCATTCCAATTTCCTAAAAAAAACTGATACTCTTCGTTTCCATCCATTCTGCTTCCCTAAAAAAACTGCTATTCTCCATTGCCATCCATTCCACTTCCCTAAAAACCTTGAAAGTGAAAACTCTGATAGAACGCAAGCAAAGATTGCCTGGAGTCTTAATAAATCCTTTAATGGAGGCTGAAATACCTTATTTATGATGTCCTTCCACTCCTTGATCAACATGACCTCCTTGCCCGCGGAAGTAACGTGAGCAACGAGGGCAAATTTGGCATCCACTTCCCAAGTATCTAGTTCTGCCAGAGCTTGGCGAATCACCACCTCCCCCGAAGCTCTCCTGTTCAGTTCCTTTAACTCTTCTACCCTTTCGCCAATCCTGTCCTTGAGCTGGAAGATTTATTAATTAAATTGACGAAAGCCAACGTGGGCATTAGTGCCAGAAAGTTATGTGAGGAGTTCGTAAAAAAGTGGTGCGGTTATGGTAAGGGAAATGTGAGGAAAAAAATTGGTAAAGGTTTTACCACCGATCTTCAGTCATTTAAGGGCTTCTTATTCCTGCCTGGGGACCTACTGATTAAAGCGGATTTCGAACCACGGGGATTAACAACATATGACAGCCGCTGAGAAGTCGACCCAAATTAGGACTACACCCGACGACTATCCACACTCGATATGGCTTAACTTTGATAAAAGTTAGCCTTGAAATGTATAAAAGGTACATATTACAAATAACCCTCAAAAGGAAATTATTTTATACCCTATAGACCATTTGGGTATGTGGCTTTGCTGAACCTGATCCCGTTTTGAGTTGATAGTAGGTTCTCTTGTTGGTGAACAGAAACAAGAGAATTTTAAAGTTATAGCTATCCCCCTCCCCCACTCACTCGTATCACTCAAAACACATACAGACACATTCGACTCCTTTTCCTCAATTCATGTTCTTTACACTCTTCTCCAGCGAGCGCTATGCCCCATGCGCCAGGTTCATTACCCTTGAGAATTCCCATCAACCGGATTCACTACTGTCAAAAAAATGAGGCTCAGCTACCCTTGATTGACTGAGTCCCCCCCACCTTCAAGAAGTTCCCGAACGTCAGTTTGTCCACTGGAGTCGAAGAGGGAATACCGACGGTATTATACAGCTCTATCCAGTGTTTTTCAGAGAACATCTCCCCCCGCAGGAACTTCAGAGCAGGAACGATTGTTCTATACTTCTGCAGCTCCTGAAGAAGGCGAACAGTCATAGGTGTGGTTTCTCCGGATGATTGAAGTTTCGTTCCTACGGGAGAAAGGCAAATTGGTTCCTCCTGAATCAGTAGTTGATGGAACCTTGCTAAAGACCTTGTGAGAAGACAAGAGTCATGCGCCTAACAACTGAGTATAGCCCTCAGTAATGCGGAAAATGATAAAAGTGAATAAGTGAATGGAAAGAGAGGTTAAGTGAAGACCAAGTGAGGGCTGGAAAAGTTCAAGAATAAGTTGGAACCATGATTGACAATGGCTTAAAAACTGTGACGCCGGAACTCCTCGAACGGATATCGATGGTGAGTACTAAATATAAAATACCCTATTTAGTGTTGTGTTCTTTAGTACTCTCAAGAACTCACTCATTTCTATGCTTACCGTATTCCTTATCTTGTCCGTACCTGAGATTCTTTTTCTCTCCATTTTTTTTCTTCTATTAGTTTACTACGGTTCAGTTGTAGTACTAGTAGAAGAACAAGAACTACAGAACGAAGACCCAAGAAATACCTGATAAAGCACATAACGCGAACTCGAGGAAGAATACAGTATTTGGAGAAGCTCTAGCAAAACAACTACTTGAACTACATCAGTAGCAAATTAACCGGATTAATTAAATGACATTTTAAAGGGGCCGAATTACATGTTAATTGTAATTTTAACTCATGTATTGTTATACATTCATCTACATGCGTACCAAGAGTACAATCATGCTTCTCTTTTGATTGCTTACTTTGTACTAGGTCAAGGGCTATAGCTACTCATCTACATGTTTAGCAGATTCATATAAGTTTAAGCAAATTAACTCAATTTCCCTCCCTCAAATATTAACTCATTAACGAGTATTTATTTCTATTAATTTTAGGATCCCATAGGGCGCCTAGTGATTAGAGGAACTGGTGATTAGGGTGACTGCCGATGAGGGCGAGTGCCGATTAGGGCGACTGCCGATGAGAGCCACGGCCGATTATGGCGAACGCCGATGAGGGAGACTGCCGATGAGGGTGACTGTCGATTGGGGCGACTGCCGATTAGGGCGACTGCCGATTAGGGCGACTGAAGATAAGGGTGACTGCCGATGAGGGAAACTGCCGATGAGGGAGACTGTCGATTAGAGCGACTGCCGATGAGGGCGACTAGTGATTAGGGCGACTGCCGATGAGGGCGACTGCCGATGAAGAAGACTGCCGATGAGGACAACTACCGATGAGGGCAAATGCGGATTAGGCGACTAGCAAATAGGGCGACTGCCAATTAGTGGGTGAATGCCGATTAGGGCGACTGCCGATGAGGGCGACTGTCGATGAGGGAGACTGCCGATGAGGGCGACTGCCGATGGGGGCGACTGCCGATGAGGGCCACTGCTGATTGTGGCGACTGCCGATGAGGGCAACTGATGATTAGGGTTGTTGCCGATGAGGGCAACTGCTTATGAGGGCGACTGCCAAAGAGGGCGACTAATGATTAGGGTGATTGCGAATGAGGGCAACTGCTTATGAGGGCGACTGCCGATTAGGGTGACTGCCGATTAGGGCGACTGCAGATGAGGGGGACTGCCAATGAGGGCGAATGTTGATTAGGGTGATTGCCGATGAGGGCGACTGCTGATGAGGGCTAGTAGCGATTAGGGCGACTGCCGATTAAAGCGACTGTCGTTGAGAGAGACTGCCGATGAGGGCGACTGCCGATGAGGGCGACTGCCGATAAGGGCGACTGCCGATGAGGGCCACTGCCGATTGTGGTGACTGCCGATGAGGGCAACTGATGATTAGAGGGATTGCCGATGAGGGCAACTGCTTATCAGGGCGACTGCCAAAGAGGGCGACTGATGATTAGGGTGATTGCCAATGAGGGCAACTGCTTATGAGGGCGACTGCCGATTAGGGTGACTGCCGAATAGGGCGACTGCAGATGAGGGGGACTGCCGATGAGGTCGACTGCCAATTAGGGTGACTGCCGATAAGGGCAACTGCAGATTAGGGTAACTGCCGATTATTGGCACTCCGATGAGGGCGACTGCCGATTAGGGCGAGTGTCGATTAGGACGACTGCTGATGAGGGCGACTGCAGAATAAGGCGCTGCTGATTAGGGCGACTGCCGATGAAGGCGACTGCCGATGAGGGCGACTTCCGATTAGGGTGACTGCCGATTAGGCCAAAACCGATGAGGGCGTCTGCCGATTAGGGCAACTGCCGATTAGGGCGACTGCCGATTAGGGCGACTGTCGATTAGGGCCACTGACGATGAGAGAGACTGCTGATGAGGGCGACTGTCGATTAGGGTGATTGCCGATGAGGGCCACTGCCTATGAGGGCGACTGCCGATTTTGGTGACTGCCAATGAGGGTAACTGCCAATTAGGGTGACTGCCGATTACGGCCACTCCGATGAGGGTGACTGCCGATGAGGGTGACTGCCGATGAGGGTGACTGCCGATGAGGGTGACTGCCGATTAGCGCGACTGCAGATGAGGGTGCCTACCGATGAGGGAGACTGACGATTAGGGTGATTGCCGATGAGAGCGACTGCCGATGAGGGCGAATGCCGATTTGGGTGACTGCCGATGAGGGCGACTGCTGATTAGGGCGACTGATGATTAGGGTGATTGCCGATGAGGGCGACTGCTGATTAAGGTTACTGCTGATTAGGGTGACTGCAGATGAGGGCGACTGCCGATGAGGGCGATTGTTAATTAGGGTCATTGCCGATGAGGGCGACTAGCGATTAGGGCAACTGCCAATTAGAGCGACTGCCGATAAGGGCCACTGCCGATTTGGGCGACTACTGATGAGGGCAAGTGCTGATGAGGGCGACTGCCGATTAGGGCGATAACCGAGGAGGAAGACTGCCGATGAGGGCGACTGTCGATTAGAGCGACTGTCGATGAGGGCGACTGTCGATTAGGGCGACTGCCGATGAGGGGCGACTGCCGATTAGGGCGACTGCCGATAAGGGCCACTGCCGATGAAGGATACTGCCGATGAGGTGACTGCTGATGAGGGTGATTCCCGATGAGGGTGACTGCCTATGAGGGCGAATGCCGACTAGGGTGACTGATGATTAGGTTGATTGCCGATGAGTTCAACTGCTTATGAGGGCGACTGCCGATTAGGGTGACTACCGATTAGGGCGACTGCAGATGAGGGCGACTGCCAATGAGGGCGACTGCTGACTAGGGTGATTGCCGATGAGGGCGACTGCCTATGAGAGAGAATGCCGATGAGGGTGACGGCCGATTAGGGTGACTGCCGATTACGGCCAATCCGATGAGGGTGACTGCCGATGAGGGCGACTGCAGATCAGGGCGACTGTCGATTAGGGTGATTTCCGATGAGGGCCACTGCCTATCAGGGCGAACGCCAATTAGGGTGACTGCCAGTGAGGGCAACTGCCGATTACGGCCACTCCGATGAGGGTGACTGCCGATGAGGGTGACTGCCGATTAGCACGACTGTAGATGAGGGTGACTTCCGATGAGGGAGACTGACGATGAGGGCGACTGTCGATTAGGGCGACTGTCGATGAGGGCGACTGTCGATTAGGGCGACTGCCGATGAGGGGCGACTGCCGATTAGGGCGACTGCCGATAAGGGCCACTGCCGATAGGAATACTGCCGATGAGGGTGACTGCTGATTAGGGTGAGTGCCGATGAGGGCGACTGCCTCTGAGGGCGAATGCCGACTAGGGTGACTGATGATTAGGTTGATTGCCAATGAGGGCAACTGCTTATGAGGGCGACTGCCGATTAGGGTGACTGCCGATTAGGGCGACTGCAGATGAGGGCGACTGTTGATTACGGTGATTGCCGATGAGGGTGACTACCGATAAAGCGACTAGCGATTAGGGTGACTGCCAATTAGAGCGACTGACGATCAGGGCGACTGCCGATTAGGGCGACTGCTGATGAGGGCGACTGCTGATTAGGGTGATTGCCGATGAGGGCGACTGCCTATGAGGGTGAATGCCGATTAGGGTGACTGCAGATTATGGTGACTGCCGATTACGGGCCACTCCAAGGAGGGTGACTGCCGATGAGGGCGACTGCCGATGAGGGCGACTGTCGATTAGGGTGATTGCCGATGAGGGCCACTGCCTATGAGGGCGACTGCCAATTAGGGTGACTGCTGATTAGGACGACTGCAGATGAGGGCGACTGCAGATGAGGGCGACTGTTGATTACGGTGATTGCCGATGAGGGTGACTACCGATAAAGCGACTAGCGATTAGGGTGACTGCCAATTAGAGCGACTGACGATCAGGGCGACTGCCGATTAGGGTGACTGCCGATTACGGCCACTCCGATGAGGGTGACTGCCGATGAGGGCGACTGCCAATAAGGACGACTGTAGATGAGGGTGACTTCCGATGAGGGAGACTGACGATTAGGGTGATTGCCGATAAGAGCGACTGCCGATGAGGGCGACTGCAGATTAGGGTGACTGCCGATGAGGTCGACTGCTGATTAGAACGACTGATGATTAGAGTGATTGCCGATGAGGGCAACTGCTTGTGAGGGCGACTGCCGATTAGGGTGACTGCTGATTAGGACGACTGCAGATGAGGGCGACTGCCGATGAGGGCGATTGTTGATTAGGGTGATTGCCGATGATGGCGACTAGCGATTAGGGCGACTGCCAATTAGAGCGACTGCCGATGAGGGCTACTACCGATTAGGGTGACTGCTGATGAGGGCAACTGCTGATGAGGGCGACTGACGATTAGGGCGACTACCGATGAGGAAGACTGCCGATGAGGGCAACTGTCGATTAGGGCGACTGCCAATGAGGGCGACTGCCAATTAGGGTGACTGCCGATGAGGGCGACTGCCGATGAGGGATACTGCCGATGAGGGTGACTGCTGATTAGGGTGATTGCCAATGAGGGTGACTGCCTATGAGGGAGAATGCCGATTAATGTGACTGAAGATTAGGTTGATTGCCGATGAGGGCAACTGCTTATGAGGGCGACTGCCGATTAGGGCGACTGCAGATGAGGGCGACTGCCGATGAGGGCGACTGTTGATTAGGGTAATTGCTGATGAGGGCGACTACCGATGAAAGCAACTACCGAATAGGGTGACTGCCAATTAGAGCGACTGACGATGAGGGCCACTGTCGATTAGGGCGACTGCTAATGAAGGCAACTGCTGATGAGGGCGACTGCCGATTAGGGTGACTACCGATGAGGAAGACTGCCGATGAGGGCGACTGTCGATTAGGGCGACTGTCGATCAAGGCGAATGTCGATTAGGGTGACTGCTTATGAGGGCGACTGCCGATTAGGGTGACTGCCGATGAGGGCCACTACCGATGAGGGAGACTGCCAATGAGGGTGACTGCTGATTAGGGTGATTGCCGATGAGAACGACTGCCTATGAGGTTGAATGCCGATTAGGTGACTGCCGATTAGGGTGACTGCCGATTAGGGCGACTGCAGATGAGGGCGACTGCCTATGAGGGCGACTGCCGATTAGGGTGACTGCCGATTAGGGCGACTGCCGAAGAGGGTGACTGCTAATGAGGTTGACTGCCGATTAGGGTGACTGCCGATAAGGGCAACTGCCGATTAGGGTGACTGCCGATTACGGCCACTTTGATGAGGGCGACTGCCGATTAGGGCGACTGTAGATGAAGATGACTTCTGATGAGGAAGACTGACGATTAGGGTGATTGCCGATGAGAGCGACTGCCGATGAGGGCGACTGCCGATTAGGGCGACTGCCGATGAGGGCGACTGCTGATTAGGGCAAATGATGATTAGGGTGATTGTCGATGAGGGCAACTGCTTATGAGGGCGACTGCAGATTACGGTGACTGCTGATTAGGTCGACTGCCGATGAGGGCGACTGTCGATTAGGGCGACTGCTGATGAGGGTGACTGCCGATTAGGGCGACTGCCAATGAGGGCGACTGCCGATGAGGGTGAATGCTGATTAGGGTGATTGCCGATGAGCGTGACTGCCTATGAGGGCGAATGCCAATTAGGGTGACCAATGATTAGGTTGATTGCCGAAGAGGGCAACTGCTTATAAGGGCGACTGCCTATTAGGGTGACTGCCAATTAGGGTGACTGCCGATGAGGGCGACTGCCGATGAGGGATACTGCCGATGAGGGTGACTGCTGATTAGGGTGATTGCCAATGAGGGTGACTGCCTATGAGGGAGAATGCCGATTAATGTGACTGAAGATTAGGTTGATTGCCGATGAGGGCAACTGCTTATGAGGGCGACTGCCGATTAGGGCGACTGCAGATGAGGGCGACTGCCGATGAGAGCGACTGTTGATTAGGGTAATTGCTGATGAGGGCGACTACCGATGAAAGCAACTACCGAATAGGGTGACTGCCAATTAGAGCGACTGACGATGAGGGCCACTGTCGATTAGGGCGACTGCTAATGAAGGCAACTGCTGATGAGGGCGACTGCCGATTAGGGTGACTACCGATGAGGAAGACTGCCGATGAGGGCGACTGTCGATTAGGGCGACTGTCGATCAAGGCGAATGTCGATTAGGGTGACTGCTTATGAGGGCGACTGCCGATTAGGGTGACTGCCGATGAGGGCCACTACCGATGAGGGAGACTGCCAATGAGGGTGACTGCTGATTAGGGTGATTGCCGATGAGAACGACTGCCTATGAGGTTGAATGCCGATTAGGTGACTGCCGATTAGGGTGACTGCCGATTAGGGCGACTGCAGATGAGGGCGACTGCCTATGAGGGCGACTGCCGATTAGGGTGACTGCCGATTAGGGCGACTGCCGAAGAGGGTGACTGCTAATGAGGTTGACTGCCGATTAGGGTGACTGCCGATAAGGGCAACTGCCGATTAGGGTGACTGCCGATTACGGCCACTTCGATGAGGGCGACTGCCGATTAGGGCGACTGTAGATGAAGATGACTTCTGATGAGGAAGACTGACGATTAGGGTGATTGCCGATGAGAGCGACTGCCGATGAGGGCGACTGCCGATTAGGGCGACTGCCGATGAGGGCGACTGCTGATTAGGGCAAATGATGATTAGGGTGATTGTCGATGAGGGCAACTGCTTATGAGGGCGACTGCAGATTACGGTGACTGCTGATTAGGTCGACTGCCGATGAGGGCGACTGTCGATTAGGGCGACTGCTGATGAGGGTGACTGCCGATTAGGGCGACTGCCAATGAGGGCGACTGCCGATGAGGGTGAATGCTGATTAGGGTGATTGCCGATGAGCGTGACTGCCTATGAGGGCGAATGCCAATTAGGGTGACCAATGATTAGGTTGATTGCCGAAGAGGGCAACTGCTTATAAGGGCGACTGCCTATTAGGGTGACTGCCGATTAGGGTGACTGCAGATGAGGGCAACTGCTGATGAGGGCGACTGCCGATTAGGGTGACTACCGATGAGGAAGACTGCCGATGAGGGCGACTGTCGATTAGGGCGACTGCTGATCAAGGCGACTGTCGATTAGCGCGACTGCCGATGAGGGCGACTGCCGATTAGGGCGACTGCCGATGAGGGCTTCTACCGATGAGGGAGACTACCGATGAGGACGACTGCTGATTAGGGTGATTGCCGATGAGGGCGACTGCCTATGAGGGTGAATGCCAATTAGGTGACTGCCGATTAGGGTGACTGCCGATTAGGGCGACTGCCGATTAGGGTGACTGCCGATTAGGGCGACTGCAGATGAGGACGACTGCCGATGAGGGTGACTGCTGATGAGGTCGACTGCCGATTAGGGCGACTGCCGATAAGGGCAACTGCCGATTAGGGTGACTGCCGATTACGGCTACTCCGATGAGGGTGACTTCCGATTAGGGCGACTGCTGATGAGGCGAGTGTCGATTAGGACGACTGCCGATGAGGGCGACTGCAGAATAAGGCGCTGCCGATTAGGGCGACTGCCGATGTAGGCGACTGCCGATGAGGGCGACTTCCGATAAGGGTGACTGCTGATGAGGGCCACTGCCGATGAGAGAGACTGCCGATGAGGGCGACTAGCGATTAGGGTGATTGCCGATGAGGGCCACTGCCTATGAGGGCGACTGCCGATTAGGGTGACTTTCGATGAGGGCAACTTCCGATTAGGGTGACTCCTGATTACGGCCACTCCGACGAGGGTGACGGCCGATGAGGGAGACTGCCGATTAGGGCAACTGCAGATGAGGGCGACTGCCGATGAGGGCGACTGACGATTAGGGTGATTCCTGATGAGGGCGACTGCCGTTTAGGGTCACTGCCGATTAGTTTGACTCTGATGACGGCGACTGCCGATTAGGGCGACTGCCGATTAGGGCGACTGCCGATGAGGGCGACTGCCGATTAGGGCGACTGCCGATGAGGGCGACTGCCGATTAGGGCGACTGCCGATTAGGACGATTGCCGATTTGTGCGACTGCCGATTAGGACGAAATTTGCTCTCATCAAGTTACAGTCTAACACTAGTGTACATTAAAAAACAAATCAAAACATGCAATAAACAGATAACGAAGATAAATCAAACAAACAAAGGTTACGAAACAAGATAAACAAAAGCAACAAGGAGGAAGCGCGCTCCAGCGTCGAGGGTATTCTCGCCTCCATTCGCACAGGAACATGCGAAATAAAACAAAGAAAATCGAATCAAATGGAGGAGGCCAGCCTCCTACAAAAAGTCAGATAGTACACAAGTCTGTGTACACGAACCCGTCCTGAGTACAAGGGACAAGCGGTAGCGACCTTTCTCATCTTGATTCCGGGACAGGTAACGTGCGCGAATATCAGGGAGACTGGGAAATTCAACAAGAATGTGTTGACAGTCACAGTCTGGGAAACAACGCAGTCGTCGCAATAAAGTTCGGGCGAGTGTTCCATCAAATGGCGGTTCGTCCCGCGAGTGTGTCCAATTCAGAGACGACAAAAAGCAACCTGAATTCTTCGTGGCATTGGGGGGTAGGTCCATGGGAACAGTCGCGGCGCAATGGTAGGCGACTGTAAGTTCCCCACGACCATCTCCCATCTTCTTTGCCAGGCAGCCAGGAGGGCTGCCCGTAGAGGGAAACGCCGAGCTGGTCGCCGAGTCCTTGCGAACTCTTTGGCGCCCTCGTTCCCCGCAATTCCCTCATATCCAGGAACCCAGCAGAAAATAATCTCTACATCCGCCCAGCTCGCAGAAACTGTGGTGTCACGGATACGCGAACCAGAGGATATGGTTACTCATGAGTAGGGAAGATCATCTTCTTCCCGCAGGTCACCGCCTACTAGCGATGAAAAGGAATGGAGTGACATGAATGTGTGAAAGGGACATGTGAATCGCATTTGTGCACATGCTTTTCAGAGGACTATTCACTCGTGTTATTTTTTTTTGTCTTGCTGCCATATTGGCTCGTTCAGTTGGCGTTTACTTCGTCCTATTAAGCAATATTTACCTTTGAAAATATTCATTTACTTTTGAAAAATATTTATTTACCTTTAATAATATTCATTTACCTTTAAAAATATTAATTTCCCTTTTAAAAATATTTATTAACCTTTGATAATATTTATTTACCTTTGAAAATATTCATTCACCTTTGAAAAATATTCATTAATCTTTGAAAAATATTTATTTACCTTAAAAAATATTCATTTACCTTTGAAAATATTCATTCATCTTTGAACAATAGTCATTAATCTTTGAAAAATATTCATTTACTTTAAAAAATATTCATTTACCTTTGAAAATATTCATTCATCTTGGAAAAATAGTCATTAATCTTTGAAAAATATTCATTTATCTTTAAAAGATATTCGGCGAGAAGAAGACTTAAAAAAGAAAATAAAACTCACCCCAAATGTTCAAAAACTCCTCGAATTTGTACGTTTTGCTCCTGAACACAATCCATTCTTCTTCAGAAAACTCTTCCAAGCTTTTGTTGAACTCGTCAAATAGGGCCCAAGTTTCTTCGTGTTTCTTCAGATCCTCCTCAATCTCCTCCACATTCTCAAAATAGGGTTCCTCCATTCCAAAATGATCGAAATTTTTCCTTAAAAAAAACCCAACCCACTAAAAATGAATTCCCTTATCCAATTAAATGAAACTCACATATTTTAATAATTAAAAAGGTGAGAAATACATTTTTATTAAATAGGAAAAAAAAAATCGGAGATAAATGTAAAGAAAGACAGAAGAAGCAATACGCATAAGAGGAGGAAAAAAAATTATATTAGTAAAAAAAAAGTCACAATAGCTTAGTCAGGAAGCTCCATTTTAGGAATCTATCCACATTAACTGTTCCTTCCCCCTCCAAATGTGGTATGTGTGCATCAGCACCTAAGTTAAAAATAATGACAGGATTTGAGAATTACAAACGGAACTTTTGTTCGAAATTAATCCTTGGGTGTAAAGCGGAACAGAAACAATGTTGTTATTGAATGAAAAAAAAGCGACAATCAACGAGGCATCTGTCTCGAAAGGTTTTGAAGAGAGGTTATTAGAGTTAGGAAAATTCTATTAGCCGATGATTATAAAGAGGAGACTACTAGAGAGGGCTGGGTGGAGAAGTCACGCGGTTTTCTAGGACCTGCAAAACGTCTGCAATTAAGACTGATTTCCCGGTTGGCGCTGGGGCAGGTAGGGTACGCAATCCTCTAAATGAGAGTTGATTCTCGTCTTTGGGGGGCTTAGAAAGGGCGTAAGAAACAAGGGGGGGGGGATGGCAATTCTTAAACACTTCCATAGCATGAGAGCAACTGTACAGGTGGTGGCCAAAGGCTACCACTGCCGCGGGTAAAGATAGTAACCAAATGACAACGTTGACTACTAACCTAACCTGATCTAACATCGCTTGATCTAACCTGACCTAACATTATTAACATATCCTGACCTAACTTAGCTTGACCTAACATCGCTTAACATAACCTGACCTAAGTTAGTTTAATTTAACCTGACCTAACTTCGATTAACCTGATCTAACATCGCTTAACATAACCTGACCTAATTTTGCTTAATCTAACCTGACCTACTTAGTTTAACCTAACCTAGCTTAAAACTTAACCACCCCATTAAACCTAACTTAGCTTACACTAACCTACTCTAAACTAAGCTTAACATAGCTTACTCTAACCTGACGTACTAAACCAAACCGAAACTGAACTAGCATAGCTTAACCTGACCTAACCTAATTTGACCTAAGCTAAGCTGAAACTATAGCCTAGCAACCTAAAATGACCTGACCAACACTCGTATATTTAGAACAAAATAGTTAGAAAATTTGGCTTGCATTCGAGGCATATTTTGGAATAATAGAGGTACAATTTATTTCCATAGAAGTAATGCGGCATATTTTTCATGTTTATTATTATTTTAGGGATAAAAAATCAAAGAATCCTTTGAAGTTATATTCATATAATTATTTATTTATTAATTTAATAAGTAATATAGTTTACACTAGTTTCTACCCCTAGTCTCCAACTTCAACTTTCAACTAACTTTTCCATGTTTGCAAAAATCGTGTGACTGATTCCAAAAAAGGGGTTTTTTTTTAAGTTTGTTCCAAATTCTTATGTTGTTGACATCGCTAAACTCCTAAAAATTGATTATTCTGATAGGACTATTTCGGTTGAATGTGGAGGATGACTTGGTTCCCAAATTAAAATTTTAAGCTTTTGTAGGGTATCTCTTCCGATATGAGGTTGCACGTTGTCTTGATGAAAGAGAACTTTTCTTCTTTTTATTAATGTTGGCCTGTTTTCTTCAAGTGCTGCATGTAAATAGTCTAACTGAGCACAGTAACATCTTTGGTGATAGTCTGATTTGGATTAAGAAGTTCAAAATGGATTATGTCATCCATATATCACTAAATGCACAGGAGAATCTTTCGTGGATAAGACGACTGTTTCAGCTGGGGTATTGATTTTGCCCCAGGAGGACTAATGTATGTGACAATTCAATCTTTTGATTAGGCTAAGACATACAACTTCTTAGGATTTAAGTTTAGTAGATTATACTAGGATAAAAGCAAACTTGCTTTCGATTATTTGTTATCCATAAAATAATTATAAACGTAAAAGAAATGCCGAATTATTTAAGGATGGCCTCATAAATACGCCATCGCAAATCTAGTTATTGTAGAGGAAGAAATTGGTTAAGAAATTAGTCGTTTGGGCACCAAAATAGTGGAAAGACAACAAGAAAATCAAGAAGTCCAAGGAGTAGTGAAATTTAATGAGATGGGTAGGAAGAATGCTCTTACAGCACACTTCACACTGAAAGGTAGAAGGTCCGTAAGTTTGTTTACGTAGATCCAAGATCCCAAGCACAAATATAAGAAAGATTTTCAAACTTTAAGAAAGCCCTCCGAGATCATCTGAAATCATACAATGAAGCCCATTGGCCTATTGGTACTTTAGTACCAATAGGCCAAGAGAATGGACTACAGTCACCGAATGATCATATACAGACACACGGGAGAAAATAGTATCCGATTACACACTTGAGTTCATCTCGAGTTTCCATAAGAAGTTCCCACAGTTTTCGTTTTTCCCCGATGAGTTTAATGGCCGCTGAAATTTGTTCCGAGTCTCCCTCCAGCATGGATTCATTGGGTTTTGCGTGAGTCCACTTGGCTCCGAATCTATCTACCTCGCTGTTGAAACTTGTTACCTGAGATTCCAGTCGGGTTTTTATGCCTTCGATCTTAATAAAAGAAAAAAACAAAACAAAATACATGGTTATTTATATCTAAATGTAAGCGAGTATGAATGTTACGATCTTACCTGGCGCGATATGAATAATAGAAGTCAAGATCATAGTGCATCTCAACATGGAGTTCATCCCCCAGAAACCATTGTACTATCCAACAGCAAAGTAAGATCAAGTTTAAGATCATTGACCAATCCCATTGTGGTTACCATACATGTAGCCAAATTAATTCCCTTCCACTATAGAGATGTCAGAGAATTTAGAGGTCATTTTAGACATAGGGAATGAGTCCTTGGCTTGAGATGTAACATCATTTTGCAGAGAGAAAATTGGCACCCAAACGGGGACACAACATTTACTAGAGAAGAAGCATAAGATGGAAGAAAGGAGACATAAAAAAATCAATGAAATGACCAGAAAGGACTGGTGACCCAATCTCATCCTGGAAACTATCTTTGTCACTTTTCCTAAGACCAGAGAGGTTGAGAGGCTCAGTCGGAAAACCCTAAAGAGCATCCACTGGATACTCAAAAGTATGACTTTAGAATAGGGGTGGAGAAACCCTCGCCCGCGAGCCCAATTATCATCGTCCCCTGGTAGTTAATAAAGATGTTGCGTATTCGTTTTTTTTAGATATTAATGCCTGAGTCTATCGCACCGTGTAATAAATTTAAACAACATTTACAAAGATACAAGAGTCAAATTTTATTTATCGTCCGCCGACTTCCTTCATTAGAAATTTTTGCCCACAGCTCAAAAAAGTTTCCCCACCCCTGTTTTAGACCTCAAGACCCTTTTCCGGCGCAAAAATAATACCATTACCTTTACTTATGTTGTTCTTAGCTAGGGTTCGTGCACCCGACGAATTTCCCCGAATGGACGGGGTTCTCATATAAATAATACACTGCGAATATTTGTAGAATTTGCCGGAGGTATGTAAGTGTCTAGCATATGTTGCAATGTTCTCTGTGACATCGAATGCAAATGTCCCTCTCGGTCAGGCTAGTGCGGTGCCTGAATTTAGGGACTTTGTTTTAGATGGTGACCACATATGAGCTCTGCCAGTGAATGACATTTAGGAGAGGGTTTGGATCCAGAGATTGGGAGGTTTGTTAAGTTATGTAACTGTGGATCGTTCTGTGTGTGTAAATAAAAACCCAAACCCCGAAACCGGCCCTTTACCTGCTTAGAGACAATCAGTTCATGGTTTTCTATCAGATTCTTGAAGTTCTCCCATTTCCCTCGAACTTGAGAAAGTTTGTCGATCCTCTCTTTGGTCCAGGAGGCCAACGTTCGGTTTTTTCTCTCGGCCTCATCGCAAACAGAGTTCATTTCTGACAATTTCGCAACTAAATTTGAGTGAGTCTTCTTAGCCTCGGCAATTTCGTCGACAGTTTGGGGTTGTCTTTTCAAAGCCTGTGGGCAATTATCGTTAATACCTCTCAACTACTCACGCAATTCAACCATTCATTTACCTATTATATGAGTCTTGAATACGGATGGGGACATGCACTAAAAATAATACAAGAAACAGAACTAATATTGAGAGATAACAAGAATAACAGTTACTGAGAAGAGAAATAAGGGCGGAAGTTCAAAAGGACGGGGTACTCAAGGCTCCACAGTTAAAACAAGGACGTAAGATTAAGCGTAGGAGCAAATAAGGCAAATAAGTAATGTGAACATCAGCTTTGCAATCACAGTAATTCCATACCATTCACATTTCCTGTGAAAGAAATCAGGGGTAATAATAGTTGAATGTTTACCTGAGTGCCTTCTTCTGCCATTTTCTCGATGTTGCCAACATCCTGAATTATGGAGTTGTAGAGGGTTTGTGTGAGGACGTCCCAGTAGCGCCGGTTCATGATTTCAAGAGCGAAGCGAAGCGGCTGCAAGCTTACAGAGAAACATTCTACCTTCTCGTCGGTGCTGGGGAGTCGGCCGATCTCTTGGCCCTTCGCCTTTGAAGTCTTGAAGTTTCTGTCGACGTTTTCGGGACTTAGTATATTTGGAATGGGTTTCATTGACTCATTTCTTGAACAGGGACTGACCACATAATAGTGACTTCAATTCTGATACAAATGGACGGGTTTGTGTATGATAGCTGCTCAAAGGCAATCAGTCATTTGAAATTACGTAATTGATACACATAGGAAATTATTACCTCGGGAGAACTTCGAATTGCAAAAAAAAGAGCAATAATAAAGGAAAAAATGCACTAGAAGTTAAAAATGATGCGCATTACTACATCAAGATTTATTGTAGAAGGTGGAGTAAGGAATATACATTTCAAGATATTCCAATCATAGACATTAATTACACCAAATGTTCTGTAAAGCTAACAGAAAGAATACAACTTGGCCAAATACCAACCTGTCCCAGTCTTCGGCCGTGGAACAGTTTGACTCGATAAGAGCTTCAATATCTATTGCTCCAATGGCGGTCAAATCGATGTAATTTTCTTTGACGGCCTCCAATTTGTCGAAAAGTTTCTCTCCTTTCTGAAAAAGCTGCTCAAACCGGTTGGCATTTCTATCCACGATGGTCGAGAAGAGAGACCCGTTGTTGGCCTCATTCACCCCCTTTCCAGGCAAAAAATATATCTTTATTTTGAAAAAAAATTAACCCGTTCTTCTTTAATGTGTGACCTAAAAAATATTCGCTCCATTGTGTAAAGTGTACAACAAACCATGACCTAGGTTAGGTTATGTTGTATACTACATAAAATAATTAATGTATTTGTATGCCGTACACTAAAGAAACACTATTTAATCATTTAATTTATATTAATAGATATTAATCAAAGTGGACTTGAATAGAAATTTATAGAAGCAAGAATACGTGCCATTAAGTCTACACTGACGCGATACAGTTTCAAATTTGTACTTTTGAAGAAACTTAAAAATTATACACCACCTTCCCAACTTTATCTGAGATTGTTGAGAGTTTCTGAGATATGTTTCGTTCACTTGCCCTGTTTCCAGTTTCATTTCTCCCTCGACTACTGCCTGTTCTCCGCGTCATTTGTCCATTAGGAAGTTACTCCCAGGACAATAATGGCCGAAAGTAGTAAGAGTGGCAAAACATTTCCCAGGAAATTAGCAATACCTTAAGGGATTAAGAGGTTGCATTTCCTGGAACAAACACATATAAATACCAAAAACTGAATGGTACTAGATAAATAAGCGTGATTGTCTCGCGAAGACACTGACCTTGAAGTTGAAAGGAATAGCTAAAAATCTTTTTAATTGGCCGTAGTACTTCATTCGAATTTCTTCAATCGGAGGGTTAAAGAGTAAACGCTGCTGCCTGTCAAAGGAAACGGATGATAAAAATTATTGATCGTAATGAATGTCATTTAAGATCTATTGCTCGTCCCTCTGCTCAATGGGCGACCGCTCCTTCTCAGTCTGTGCCCCCAAGCTTTGGAATGCTCTTCCAGCCGTAATTAGATCTGCTGCCTCACTTACCACTTTCAAACGACTCCTGAAAACGCATCAGTTCAGGATTGCCTACTCACTCACCTGATCTTGCCCTCAGCCGAACGTGCGCTATGTGAAGGCCTCCGGCCTTGAACAGCGCATTATAAGAATTTTATTATTATTTATTATTATCTCATATCAAAAAATGGAAGATAAATTCGCGTTTTGAATCAACATGATTAGGAACCTAAGCCCCTGTAAGAACAATGGTATATCTACGGCGATTAGGAGCCAATTGGGGAGATTTTACCTCAGGCCACGTTACGAGTTAGTTAGTCAGCGTCAATCCTTCCATGATACTGGGAGGATCCCCAATCGGATAATGAAATTTATATAAGGTCAGTATGACAATCGATGGTCGGCCCGAGGACCCCAGGAGCCGGTCCTCTTTTGGGGAGAGGTGCCAGAAAGTATTATGTTTTGACACTAAACAGCGTACAGGGGGAAGCCTTCGTCACCTCGGGGGAGAGGGACCTCCTGTTCCGCGTTAGAGGTACGTGGATATAGGTACCCATCGGCAGGATTCCTTGGAACAGAGAGAGTGCGTGTGTTGTGCTGTGAAAGCGGGAGAGGAATGAAAACAGTGTTGTGATTGGCTATGTGTCAGGTGAGAAGTGTAAGATCTACCCACCCAAAAACAGGGTGAGCACAGTACGTCCACCAATCGTCAGCCAGATCTCTATGTGCGCTGATGTTTGTGTCCGCTCATGCCGGGATTCGGAATCGAACCCGGTACCACGACGTTGGGAGGCCAAAGCCGTATCCACTCGGCTAGTATGAGCTCTCCACGTTACGACCCTACCCGTGTCCAACAACTTCAAAAGTTGGACCATTCAACCACGAAGGGGGAAATTCGCTCGTTCATGGACGCGTTGGATGAAAACCTAAACTCAAGACTCCTTATTTTAGGTATCGTCAAAACGCAATGAAATCTTTACCTTTAATCATGATCTGACACCCAAGTGATCGTTCTTTGTGGTCGACCTGAAAGTTTTAATGAAATTTAAAGTCTCGGTTTTCATCTACCACAAATTGCAAAGTAGCCGAGGGGATACAACGTTGTTCTTCCAACGTCGTGTTACCGGGTTCGATCCCGGCATAAGCGGACACAAACGTCAGCGCACGTAGAGATCTGACTACCAAGTGGTGGACACTGCGTGCTCAGCCCTGTAATAGGGTGGGTAGATCTTACACTTATCATTTAACACATAGCCAATTACATCATTGCTTTCTTTCCTCTCCCGTCTTCGCAGTACAACACACACACACACACACACTTCCAAGAAATCCTGCCGATGGTATATATATCCAACAGGTCCCTCTACCCCGGGGCGACGAAGGTTTTCCCTGCACGCTGTTTGGTATCAAGGCATAATACTTCCTGGCACCTCTCCCCAAAGAGGATCGTCATCTGGTGCCCTCGGGCTCACCAGCGATTGTCATACTGACTTTTATTTCTATTTGGTCGGGATCCGCCTGGATAAAGGCAGGTTGGCGAACCACTAGTACTACTGCTACAGAATAATCACGTTCTTCCGTCGTATTAAAACTGTTCATTCTTCTTTCCATTGAAATAACAAAAGATGTAGGCCACGATTGCTTATGAGATGTGGGATACTCTCAAGCATATATAGAATGTATTGGGGTAGCAATGTATTGCAGAGGATGGAAACTACTTTTCGGGGGAGCCACGACTAACCCCACTTTCAGCCGGGCTACGTTGACGGAGTGCGCGTAGAAGAGCATTGAGGGCCCCGTTCCTTTCATGATAGCCAGAACTCGGCGCCCTGAACTCAACGCAGGGTTTTTATTATTCTAAGAAAGATTTTTGAAGGAAAACCAGAAAACAATTATGGTGTGACCTGGTAATGGTGAATCAGATAAAGCGAATGCTTTTAGAAATTTACGGAAAGGCCATGGCGGAATTAAGTGGCCATAGAAAGGTTAGGAATGATTCGAATAGGACAATCAGAAAGAGTGAAAGGTCCGAAATAAAATAAAGACCAGAGAAAGTTCTTTAGATATTACAAAATAAATTTGGAACAACCGAAGTGGAATTTGGGGGGAACAAAAAGGAAACCGATGAAGAAATAGTTGAAGTATTTAATGAAGATTTTATGTCACAGTTGACCAATCAAAATCAGGCTAATTTTAATGTTAGGTCATAGGGAAACTTTTGAGATAGTATCCATGATGATATTTGAGTATTTATTGATGGCTTGGATCTTAACAAGGCTATGTGGCCTGATAATATTCATTCTAGGATTCTAAAGGGAGGAGTTGAATCTATTTTAGGTGCCTTTAAGAACTTACTTATTAGATTTCTTAGATTTGGAGATATACCTTTGTCTGGAAAAGAGCTAATGTAGTTCTGATTTTGAAAAAAGGGAGTAAGAAGAAACTAGATAATTATAGGCCGGTAAGTTTCGCTCTCAACAGTGGGTAAAATCTTTGAGAAGGAAGTTAAAAATTGGATATCAGATTATTGAAAAAGTATTGATTTGTTGAATGATAGCATGGAATCAGGTTAGTTAAATCATTCTTGGCAAATTTTCTAGATTATGTCAGTGGGCGATTGGATAAGGAAAATGGCATAGATGTAATTTATTTTACATTTCAATAATGCTTTTGATAAGAGCCCTCATAGGAGATTAGTTCGTAAATTAAAACTGATGTAGTTTGTAAATGTTTTAAATTAAGTGTCAGAATGGTTAAAGAATAGAAAACAGAAAGTAGGACTAAATGGAAAGAAAACGCAATGGAGGAATATTATTGGTGGGATACCTTAAGGATCTTTTGAGGTTCATTATTATTTTTAGTTTATATTAATAGCCTTGGGTTAAAGTTAAAAATTTAAAGTCAATATTTGTTGATGAAGCTAATTTAGATGTAAGTGCAAAAGAAATGAAGGGAAATTTCTGATATTAAAATTACATAGATTCACTAGTTGTATGGATACACAAGTATGGGCAATCAAATTAGAAAAATTAGTTATGAAATGGAAGGTTACTAATTAAATTCAGTTGATGACGGAAGGGACATAGTAGTAGTAATGGATAAGTCATTGAAGCTAGAGACTAGATATAAGGCGGAGTATCAAGTTGTATCAATAAAAATGTTAGGTACATAGAAGGAAGTTATTCTCCGGCTATAATTCATACTAGTACTAGTATACATTTGGAATAAATTATCCAGGCATGTCTCCCCCCTCCCCCACATTACAGACCTGTTAAATTGTTAAATGCCATCAAATTTTCCATATAATCAAGGTTCCTCAAGGAGGGTATCATTTTTGTTGCTCTTCTCGGTATCAAAATTCTGGACACAGTACAGAGACGAGCAACCAAAACCGTCCTTGAGGCACCTTGATTATATGGATAGGTTGAAGGCAATTAACATGTTCTCTTTTGAAATGGGATGCTTACGGGGAAGGGGTCGTGATGATGGGACAAAGGACCACTGCAGGAAAATTAAAAGAAAAAACAGTAGGTTGAATTTGAGGAAATATTATTTCACCAATGGTGGTGTTACCTGCGGCGAAGCAGGTCATGCAAATCTCGCGTTGTGTTCATCTTCTGTCCGCAACGAGTCGCTGGTTCAATGTAGCCAGCTAAAACCAATGTCACCAAAGGTAATTGAGGTTCCTGAGTTCAAATATGATAAAGCTGACTACCAGGTGGCGCCACCTAGTAGCTGTAGGCGCTTTATAGGCCATTTTCGCCGCAGGTCCACTAGATCATGTGGCTCTAGTTGATATTGAAATTAGCTCTACCATTTCATTCAAAATAAAGCTGGACTACCTCGTAGCGTATGTGGAGGAAAGTGAGGGTGGAACTGATGTTCAAGATTTCAATGTATTTAAATGTATTCATGTGTTATAGTTATGTTGTATTTAGTACTTACATGTTTTCGAGTTTTGGGGGGTGGATTTCAAATGGCTTGATGACGCAGAACTATGGATAAAGTTTATACCATAATAATGCGATTTTAATGGCTTGGATAGTCTGACTTGGATAACTCTTGGGCCTTATTGGTTTTTTTATCCTTAAACTTATGGTTTATGGTATTAGGAAAGATTTTGTTTGTGATTCGTTGATCTATTGATCAATATTCAGCCATCTCTTCTTATTCTCCACCTTACTAAACACCCCTATACTCCTTTTAAATTTAATAAATGCATATAAATCAAGGTTTTTACCTTTAAAATTTTCTATTCCTTTTCAAACAATTCGATTTTTTTTATTTTAAAGCCGGATTTAGTTTTTTAAGCGAATCTATCATTATAATCAGCCTGACTAATGACTTACTTTCTTTTCCTTATCAGTAAATGCCACCAAACGCTACTCACTTCATCCTTATTTTTACTATACATTACAATTAACCACGCTTTATACTTCTTTTATTGTACTTTTTTCTTCATTTGGTGCACACGTTTATCATGAGTCTTAACAAGACCAGATGAGTTTGTTTACCATCAGTCTTAGCAAGACCAGGTGGGGGTTCGTTTAACACCAGTCTTAGCAAGACCAGGTGGGGGTTCGTTTATTACCAGTCTTAGCAAGACCAGGTGCGGGTTCGTTTACCACCAGTCTTAGCAAGACCAGGTGGGGGTTCGTTTATTACCAGTCTTAGCAAGACCAGGTGGGGGTTTGTTTACCACCAGTCTTAGCAAGACCACATAGGTTCGTTTATCAATCAGCGTAATTCATTTACGACATTTCCTCATCCATTGCAAATTCATTTCCTCAATTATATTTCTTTCCTGCTTATTTTGCACTTTTTACTCATGCAATTTCCAATTCATATCCTTTTAACCTTTTCCACATCCACATCATCCAACACCCAACCCGTCAGCATTTATACACAGTAATCATGAGATTTGACAAGCCCATCCCAAGCCCTTCATAGCTTTCACGTCAAAAACTCCTCTTCTCCTCCACCTCCTCTCCTCCACCTCCTCTTCCTCTTCCTCCTTCACCTCCTCATCTTCCCCTTCCTCCTCTTCCACCTCCACTTCCTCCTATTCCTCCTCCACCTTCTCCTATTCCTCCTCTTATTTATCTTCCTCTTCCTCCCTTAGCTATCAAACAAAATCAATACATTATGCTTTTTATATGCCACCCTTTGTTCTCCCATATATGTATTTAAAGGCTCAAAGTAATGAAAACTGGTAACACAACCTGGAAAAATGCTAAGGAAATTATTACGTGAACCATTAAAGCTTAAGAAAGAAAATGGAAGATATAGAAACCGAGAAATAGGGCAAACTATTTTAACCGTTATATAAAAATGAGTAAAGGAGTTGGTTTTGAACCTGTGTCATCAAGCGCTCTTCGCTAAAATGACTACGACGATCATCGCGATGAGCATCATTTCTATATCTCCCATTTTCTTTCTTAAGCTTTAATGGTTCACGTAATAATTTCCTTAGCGTTTTTCCGGGTTGTGTTTCCAGTTTTCATTTCTTTGGGTCTTTAAATACATCTATTATATAGCACGTGTCATGTGATTTTCAATTATTCTCCCATACATGTTTGTAAAAAGTATGTTTGCATTCCGCCAGCTAATTATTTTCATCATTATTTCTATCATCACAGGGCGTATATACAACAAGTTTTCGAACTTCAATTTCTAAACCATAGCACTGAATTATATTTCATTCAACAACAGAGACGCAGATTCATTAATTTCTCTCCTTTACATATCGTTTTCCATTACTTGTATTTAGCTATTTCCTTTAAACCACAAATGGCTATTTTATTAGATAAAATCCCTTGCTACCACCCAATCCCAAGATGGACCCACACAAATTAAAAATTGGACGTGAAGGGAAGAAGGTAAAATCCTTAACCTGTACGTCAGCTCGACTTTAATTTCAGGAAGATGATGATTTAATGCTTCGACTCCTAGTTGGTATTGGTGTTCAAGAGCCTTGTAAAGCTGGCGATCCCAGTGAGTGGCCCAACTCTTCTGGTCAGTAAAGCCTTGTTGCTCTAACTGGTGCATGATAGACCTGATCTCCTTCAGGAGTTCTTTCCAGCGAGCTTGCTGGCGAAGAAGATCCGTGTTCATCAGCGTCAGCACCTGTAATGACGTGAGGATTATCTATTTGTAAATGTTCAACGACCGAAAATAAAGGTTTTGTATTTTTTAAATGATGAATGCTAATTTTCTGAATCAATTCCCTCATCATTGATTTCAGGCTCGTCAAAGCTTTCTAGAAATCATTACTACATCTAAGAGTTAGAAAGTGGCGGACGATCCCATAAGAAATGCGTACAACTGCGCCCGCGACAAGCATTTAATTCATTAGCTTAGAAATAAATCGTATGGAGAGAGATTGAGGAATCTAAATTTACTTTCACGAGAAGAACAACATCTGGGCGGCCAACGTATTTTTTTTTAAATACTGAACGGTTTCACTTATATAAATTATGAATCAATATATGAGTTTCAAGCTAGTGAACAAAAGATCTAACATTGAACTTTAGTAAATATGTTCAAGGATGGAATCGATAAATATTACTTTAAAATATAACTTAAAAAGCTGGCAAACTAATTCCACTTACACACTCTCTCTTCTATTTACCAATATTTCACCTCTTTCATTTCTTCCTTACACTTGAACTAGCCTTGAGTGGTACTTGGTCTTTGCGGGTTCGTATTCCTGAAATTTATCAAGAGTTGTGCGGTGTGTGGCCTGCATCTCATTGATGATGGCGGCCTACAATTTTGTTTTTTATTTTGTAATTCCAAGTCTATAATAAACTTTAAACTATCTTCTTTCTTTCGAATGGTATGTGAGATGTTATAAAATAAATTATATTTTAGTAGTTACAGAGTTTTCTTTAGGTTCCATTTCCTCGGATCACCTTATACTTTTGTGCTTAATAAAAAGTGACAATGTAAATTAAATTAATTTGAATCTAATTTGCTGCAAACCCATTTTTGTTTTTATTACTTATGTATGCATTCATGACCGCACATATTTTAAAATTTGAAACAAAGAAAAAACTCACAGGAACTCGGAACAGGCCTGTTAGAATCATGAAGGCCTCAGAGCCAATCAAAATACCGCTTCCCACGATAGCAAAAGTCAAGCCTATCCGAGTATTTGGATTGAAGGTCATTTTTTGTTGACTTAACGTGAGCTGGCTTACATTGTAGCGGCCAGTGGCTCATCATCAACGTTCAACTGTAGAGTCCCATTGCAATACGTACTGGTAACAAGGTCAACAGACATAAGTAGCGTGCTCTAAGTTATTCTGACTTATGACCATGTGACCTTACGACCTTCAAACTTTCAATAATTCCTGGACTAACCATGGGAGGACCTTGGTAATCATATCATTCGAAAGAGAATGTAGAACAACATAAGGGTTTCAAATTTCGTTAGAATCGACCAAATAGTTATGAGGTTATTGCCAAATAATTCCCGGACTAACCTTGGGAGGACATTGGTAATTATATCATTCGAAAGAGAATGTAAAGCAACATAATGGTTTCAATTTTGTTACTATCAGCCAAATAGTTACAATGTTATTGCCAAATAATTCCCGGACTAACCTTGAGAGGACCTTGGTAATTATATTATTTGAAAGAGAATGCAAAGCAACATGAGGGTTTCAAATTTCTTTACAATCAGCTGAATAGTTACGATGTTATTGCCAAATAATTCCCGAACTAACCTTAGGAGGAACTTGGTAATTATACCACTAGAAAGAAAATGTAAAACAGCATTAGAGTTTCAAATTTCGTTAGTATCGACCGAATAGTTTCGATGTTATTGATCAATAATTCCCGGACTAACCTTGGGAAGACCTTGGTAATTAAATCATTCGAAAGAGAATGTAAAGCAACATAAGGGTTTCAAATTTCGTTAGAATCGGCTGAATAGTTACGATGTTATTGCCAAAATCTCATTGGTACGTATAACTGTTACCATCCGACCGGCCGACGTACGGACCGACATAGTAACTTATAGAAGCTTTAAAAATATACTAACCCATGTCTGAAAAATTAAGAAACTTCCCCAATCCGTCAACAACTACCGTTTCCCCCCTAAAATTGACGGCGTCCTTTAAAGTCGCTAACACCCACCTAATTTATGCCCTATCATGCCCAAATCCACCCTTTATTATGTCCGGGCTGAATAATTTTTAGCTTGGGACGTTGTGGTTTAATCCAATTAAGAAACCTTTTTTCTTGAACTTCTTTAAGAGGTTCTTTGAGGTGTGCGTATTGGACCACATCCGCTTTGGAGGAATTAAATAACAGGCTAATTCGGGTCGACTTCAACGTGTGTTGCCACACGGCTAGTGAGCCGTCGTAGTTCGGTACCCTTGTTAAAATATAGGTCTTAATGGAATATGCACTGGTACATAGTACATAGTAGGCAGGGGCGGACAGACGGGAAGGGGGGGGGAGCGACCATCTTGTACTGAGGGCGGGCCTCCTTTTTATATCCTTGTTACTTTGTTATTTATAGTTGTTATTGTATAAATTTTGTGTACTTATTTAGTATTTATAAATATATTTTTGTTGTTACACGTATGAGCAATGATAATTATGTTATTGTTCGAAATAAATGAATAATAGTAATAAACAAAATAATAGTTGATACTGTTATGCGGGAGGCCCCAACAGTTCACAAGGGGCGCCATACCTGCCACAACTTCCACTGAGTGGAGACCTCGTCTGCCCCACAAAAGGAAATTAGATCTTATAAGACAAATGAAACACGAATGCGTTACCCGTTCGTTAATCATAAGATGACACTTCGAGAGGATCTTATTTTCCCGAGAGAGTCTGTACACTGCTTCCTTGAGCTTGGAGATGTAGTTCTCCAAGGCGTCGGTGTTGGACCACGTGATGCTGGTCTGGTCTTGGACCAGACTGGAGAGAGCGAGGGCGCCTTCCAGCATCATAGGTCGCTGGGACGGAATCATTTGGTCCCCGATCGTGTTGTGGAAGTTGGCAATCTGACAAATGGGAATGGCGGTGAATCAATGAACCAATTTGGATTGGACATGAACCAATGCCGCAAAAGGGGAACTAAAGATGATAGGGGATGGAAAAATGAACCAAATGATGAGCCAAAAAGGAATGGCGATGAACCAAAATTAATTGGGGAACCAACGAAACGAGTAATTGGTGATGACCCAATGAACCATTAGTGATTGATAATTAAACATAAATAATGGTGTTAAGTCAATGAGCCATAAGTAATTGGTGATAAACCAATGTACCAAAATAAATGCTGATCGAGTATAAGTAAGAGGTGATAAAAACATTGAACAAAAAGTGATTGGTGATGAACTAAGGAACCATTAGTGATTGGGGATGAAACAATGAACCATTAGTGATTGGTGATGAACCAATAAAACACAAGTGATTGGTGATGAATCCATGAACCGAATGATGAGCCAAGAGGAAGCGGAATGAACGAATGACCACTTGGCCTTTCCAATTTCACACAATTGTGGTTGTTTTGGTTGCTATTACACCGCGTCGACGAGACTCTAGTCGATGGGGAGCGAGAGAAAGATGGACAAGGACAGACGGAAGAAGAAAAGGAAGGAATTAAGGGGGAGAGGGGAGTACTCCGACACCTGGATAAGTAATAATCATGAAAGAGCCCCTATTTCGGGATGGGAGGGGGCTTAGAAAAGGGACCTTGAGACCGGTACTCATTGGTTACTATTAAGGAACCAGGGTAGGAGCGAGCGTAGATCTAGGAGAGTTGTGCGGCCTCTATATATGTCTACTTCAATGAAAACTGTCCCCACCCCCACCCAACTCTTCTCCCACATCGTGATTTTATAATTTATAAAGTAATAGAAAACCAACGAGAGCACTTTGACTTGAAAGCCTGAAATTGAGGTGAGTGTGGAATGTAAACTTCAACATGAAGAACACGTGAAAGACGGGACACTCATGGGGTGCACAACTCTCTTGTATTTGCTCTCGGTCCTCAAGGGGTCCCTTAATAAAAACCAACGAGTATAATTTCCTAGACGCCTACAACGAGTCCCGTGCAAGGCTCGTATATATGAGTACATGTACTATTTGTACGAACATGTTACATACTAGGGGTCTCGAATACCCCCTAAATCGACCCCTTTTTGTTTAATTGGAAAATGCCCTCGTTGGTTACCTCCATTATTCCGTCCCCAAATTACCTCCTCGAGGGCCTTGGCCTGCCTCATGAACTTCTGGGCGAGCTTGGCCGCCTTGACGATGGTCGGGTGGATCTTGTGGCCCATCAGAGCGAGGGCGTTGACCTCCCTCACGAGACCCACGAGTCGCCGGTTATAGTTGACGCTCATCTGGCGGCTCTGGTTGAAGGAGAGGACGGGGCTGTCGGCCGCCAGGCTGCCGAGAGCGGACACGGGACTTCTTTATCAATGCCCTTAATAAATGGACCCCGGTTTGACCCTTACTCCTCACCACTAGCCAATTAAGGATTTTCTTTTATTTAATTTAAAGCGAAAACCATCAAGGTCATGGTCAGCGGAAAGTTTGTAAGTGTATAGAAAGTGGTGAAATCAAGAAAGTGAAAATGAGTGGACATACAACCACAGATCCGCCAGTTGGGGTCTGAGGGGCACTTTACCGCTGTCATTGGTGCCTGGAGGTCACAAAATCCTCAGGGGGTTAACTGCAACATAGTGTATTATTACCCCCAACGCCACCCTTGCGGCCCCGCTCAAGGACTTGACAGAGGTTATCTAACAAACACAGGCACCATCAGACTAGACCGTATCAGTACAAAGATCTTTAATACTTGACAAGGTACCATAAAACATACTCATAAAGGCAGGTCACATCCAAACAATATCCTCAGGCTATTAAGGGAATACCAATAATTATAAAGAATGTCCGGACTCTCAAAATCGTTTAGCAACCTTCCCTATTCATATATTTATCCAGGTTAATCATGAATACATTCAAATTTAAACTAGTGACAATCTATCTAGGTAAATAATTCAGAGACAACAACTCTGGTTAATTCCATTTGCACAAATACAACATAAAACTTATTTTTTATACTATGAGCCCGACTCCTGTTTCTTGCTAAATAAAGAGCCACTTTCTAATTTATATATACGAGTCATTTATTTATGTAGTTGAATCATATCCTTTCTCGATCATCTTCTTTCAAAAGAATTATATCCTTTCTCGATGCTCTGATTTCAAAAGAATCACATCCTTTCTCTATCATCTTCCCCCAAAAGAATCACATCCTAGGTTGTGGTGGTGTAGGTTGTGTAGGTGATGGATTCGGCAATGTAAAACAACATAAGGGTTTCAAATTTCGTTAGAATCGTACGAATATTTACAATGTCATTACAAAAACAATAAAAAAGCAAAACGGGAACGCGACTAAAAACACACAATAACCCTCCCTTCCCATATACGTTCTCAACGAGGCTGAGAAGGTGTGGTTCTCAGTCTACTCACTTGCGTGTTTAAAGTCTAAATTAATGAGGCGCTGGTCATATCGTGACATTCGAAACCACCATTAAGGGTAAAAAATGATCGAGAATGATCGACTTTACTCAGCATTCAAACTTCCAACAAATATGAACCGATTCAGGGGTTCATTCAGTAGCTATTAAAGTTCCTCTGTCACTTATCAACATCTCTAAATATTATAACATCAGGCAAAAGGAGACGAAATTAAAAGGGGGAAAAAACAGTGAATGAAAGATTAAGTAGTGAACAAATACAGGTACACTGAAAGCGGGTTGTCTGGTAGAAGTACCCTGTCGGCTGGTGGAGCTCATCGTAGCTGTCACTCTAGAGGAGAGCCCCTAAACGGGAGCAACCTATTAAGTAAGTAAGGGTTGGGAATATAGAAAAGTATTGAGAGACCAATTTGAATAACAAAATAAAGAATAGAAGTAGTGGAGGAATCTGGAGTTCCAAAGATTGCTAATTTTCCCTTCACTAAAAGAAGAAATCTTTCTTACAAACATTACAAATTATTGTACTCTTCTGAAAAAACGGTGCTCGTTTAGTTTAATATTTATAGCCCTATTCACTTCTATATATGCAGTCTACAAAAAAACATAACTTACTTCAACCTACTCCAACCTAAACTAGGTTAGGTTTTGTTGGAGGAACCTGTAAATCCTGATAACTATCGTGAACGAGATTTAGAACCCTACAAATGGCTTATTCACCTTAGTTCCTGGTTGTTGATCCGTTGCTGCATCTCCCGAGACCAACTATCGAACTGCTCGGTGTGATAATACTCGAGTTCGACACAAAACTCTTCAATGCTTTTCTTCAGGTCTCTGTAGCCACCCAAATCACTCAGAAAAGCATCCGAAGTTTTTTCTGTGAAATTTGGAGTAAATTGTGATTTTGGCATCTGGCAACATATTTTGACAATATTTATACTACTAGATACTAACATTAGGTAGGCTATGACTTTGCTAGGTAGAAACACACTTTCACACAGGAGCTTAGTTAAGCTACCTTATGAATGGCTAGTTGTGAGATGGGGGGGGGGCGATAGCCGCCATATGCCCCAGTTAGTCGTGCATACCACTGAATGTCGACAATAAAATAAAAATTCTTTAGTTATACATGATATTAAAAATGTAGCAACCTTTTGGGATTTGAGGAGACATTACATTACCCACCGATATCCAGAACTTTAGCACGAAGGGGCTTAACCCAGTAAATGTTGTTGACAACTTCAGGAACATCGTGAATTCTTCGGATTCCGACAACGGACGTGTTATTGAATTCAGCATGGTTATTCTTGATGTAAGAGTGGAGTTCCCCTAGGAGAAGTTCTCTCTCCCCAACCAGTTCTCTCATAATGTTTTCTCTTTTGATTACTTCCATATAACGTTTGAATTCTTGCATCAACTGGTAAGCACTGGTGCTCATCCCTCGAAGCTGACTTCGCAGTTTGCCAGACACCCGTTGTTCAGCTGGCTTCAAAGAGTTCCCAAACTGGCGGACAGCTGCTTCCCACAATGGCTCAGTGTAGGGATTATACTGCAGAGGTTTCAGACCCGCGAAGGGTTTAAATACGTCTGCGGTTTTTAGTTCTTGTTGTTCGTTATTCGAGAGAAGGCGTATGATTTGTTTGTGTAAAGTTCTTAGACTCAGGATGATGTTTAAGCGTTCAGATACTTTCTTGCAGTAGGTGGGTGAAAATGGAGGCCCTTCCCAGGCATGGTCAGTACCCTGCCAGTACATTGAGGTCAGTTTATGGCAGATGTCCTCCCATTGCTGGCATACGGTACTGGCCTCATTTAGTACCTTTTCGATCTGAGAATAATGGCCATACCACAAATCTTCCTCGCCCACTCTATTCTGGAACATCGATGAAAAGCGGTCGGAAATTAAATAGGGTAAAGGATTGCACTTCATCTTAAAATATTCTGTAATCCTTAAAACATAAAAGCATACTTTGTCAATCCCATTTTAAAAACTTTTTCCTATCCAATTTAAACATGTATACTTTCCCTATCCATTTTAAACATCTATACTTTTCCTATCCATTTTTAACATCTATACTTTCCTTATAATCCGGCAACATTCTTCCTCGTTTGACCATCCCTCTCAAAGAAACCACATTACATTCGTACCTCGCGTTCGGTATCCGAACCTCGATAATCGTTCACTTTCTTTAAAGTTTGGTGGTTTTAGTCATCATACCAAGCTACATATGTAGCTTCTCAAGCGGACGTCAACCAGGGCAAGCCTCAACTCCCCACCGTGATGCCCAGTCACGGAGGAAACCTCCCTAGTAAATGGTGTCAGCTTAAAAATAATTCGGACGGAGATTCGAACTGCCAACCCAGAGATTGCCGGGCAAGAGCATAAAAGCAGTCTTAGTACTTTATAATTATCAAAAGAAATGAGTGAAACCACAGATAACCTTTTTAATTATTGGATAATAAGGAAAAGGAGAGATTTAGGAAAAAAGTAGATTAATAAAAAAATAGTGGGAAAAGTTTGGGACGCGTATGGCTGTGATAAAACTTACCAGGGTATTTCTACAGATTAACAACTCTAACTAATTTTTTATTTAATCCATTCAATCTATTATACAGGCCTATCTGAATAGTCTTTTGCTATTTTTTTTGGCGCGCAAAGCACTAGTTTTCAAGTTATTACTACTTAAAAATAGTGGTTTCCAATACATAAATCTATTATTTGCCGCTGCTTTGACGTTTTAAGTCTCGTGAAAAAATGTTTCATTGCGCCGATTCAAGAAAGAGACATTATAAAGCGATGATGCAAATTTAACTGAAGATATAGAAGATTAAGGGGTATTTGGTTATTTAAGTATGTTTAGTTTTAAGTGATTTTTAAAATTGATTCCTACAAGTTACATTTTTTTTTCTCTTCCAATCCTCAAATTTGATTGGCATCTCCATATCCTTCTCGGTAAATCTAATTCATCCTTCGTCCCGCCCCGTTCACAAACATGTTCTTTCCGAATTAGGTTTGGTTTTGGTTTAGGCACTCACCATGAAAGTATAGCCTAATCCATCCCAACCAATTTTTTTTATAGAATCTTTAAGAGTACGACCAAACACTTCAAAAGTCAATGTCAAAATGAGTAAACGTTTAAATAAATGGAAATTAAAAAATAAATGAAATGGTTAACGGTCGTGCTTTTGACAACAACTAGTTATAGCTTCGTAACGACCATAATATTCACGGGAGAAAGCAAGAACAGTTATGTCACAACTTCCACAGAGAACAGACATTTTCGACTATAGGCTATGCAAAGGCGTGTCACGAGAATAGGCTTCTTGTTTGGTTCCTTTGCGGAGGGAAAAATAGAAAATAAACAAAATAAATAAAAAAATACCCTCGCCCCGTAAAAATTAAAATAACCTTAAAAAAATCAAAAGAACTCTCCTACCTTCGTAACAGTTGGTGTTAATCTGTAGATATACCTTTACCAACCTTGAACCGTGGGAACTGGGGTGTTGAAATATTCTAAAACTTCAGGAGCAAGCTTGTACAAAGAGTACGGTCGCATAGGCGTACTAACTCAGCCTCCCTTTAATGGGTGGGTTACTACAAAAATGTAAAAGGGGGAGGATGGGGGGGGGGAGGAAGTGACAATGAAAAACAAAACAAAAAAACAAAATTTATTTTGTACAAAAATGATCGACCACCATAAGAGCACATTCCTGATCATCTCCTTACTACATGCGTATGATTAATGGGGCCATTTGTGTCTGATCGTATGGGGGTAAAGGGGAGACCTGTTAATAGGTAAACGGGGTGATCCAATTTATTGGTAAGCGAGGCTAAGGCGGCAGTACTGTAAAATTTAATCTGACTCTAAATGTATGTTTTGTTACCACTTGTCGGCTAGGCTACGGTAACCGGATGGACAGAGAAAATCGGAAGAAAAATAGAGGTTTTGTAGGCTTTTAATCTGGGCTTAAGGCTACCTCAATTCGGGGAAGTGAAATCGCTGAGTTTTGGATTCGTTTGTTTGCTCACGTCCTTGTGACTGGCCTATCAGTGTTAATATACTCAGTGTTTCTTGTATCTCTCCTTCTCTGTCAGACTGTGGATAGACGGAGTCTGACTTTTGGTGGTTGACTTAATTATGATACTAATAATACTGATCTCTTGTTGTATGTTTTGCAAGCCTATTTATTCTAACGCAAATTTAGGGGCGTTGCTCAGCTTTATGGAGTGCTCACATTACAAGATTGAATGAGACAACCAAAGAGACCTAAAAAATTAGGTCTCTGTGCACGTGTGCACCAAGAGACATTTAATTTGGAAACCTGACCGGGCTTTATCAAGCCGCCATCTGTAGCAAGAATAATTTCGTCTCTCATGGGTTCACGTTAAGGCTGGTGGGTCAGACTCCCTCTCTTGTCATATTCCATTCCATGTATGCACAGCTGTTTCCGCTGCTTTGTTATCTCTGTAGCCAGACCGTCGGCTCGCACCTATTTCCTAATGTGTGTATGTTTGTATATTCGTGTGAGAACACAACGATTTCACTTGAATTATTAAAAAAAATATCCTGCTTTACATTGATACATAGATTATTAAATTGCGATTCAAACTTATTTACATGTTTTGCTTTGTTTTACATTAATTCATTGTTACAAGATAACATATTATTTCAATGTTCGATTTGTGTGCCCAATTTCAAGATTTTATAGGGCCGACGCGGTGCTCAATTTGTGAAGTTCCATGTTGGGTCTAGTTCACCTTGCAATTGAGCGCTACAATCGTAATTCTATATTAAATAATTTATAACCAAAAACTGTAACGAAATCAGTACCTTAGAATTATCGACTTCAAAGGTAATAAATCCCCGCAAACTGATCAAGGCATATAATATAAATTACCTGATACGTTTATCAATCAAAAACTATATTGTATGATACGAGAAATAGTTTCCCTTAAGTCTAAAGCAAATTAAGAAAAAGATGATGGTGAATTATTATAAAAAATAATGAAAGATAAAGAAAACGAACATAAAATTAATACAACGGTAAAGAGGCTTCGATGCCATTGCGCTCCTCTAAGACACCCGTAAATCGTGGCGGTGCGTGAATGATGGCGTCTGGCAGAGGGTGAAGCGACGAGTATCGACTGGTCGTAGGTAGAAGGCCTACCTTTGTCTTTTAATCGATTTAGATTCTGACTCCTTAGGTTTTGAAAGAAATTAGCTTTTAAGCTGGGAGCAAGCGGAAACGTTCGAATTCTGCGCGGGTATATGCGAGTCTTCCGTTTCAAAGGCTATGTCGCGGGAAGAGAGCTTGTGCGTACCCTTGACTTTTCGAGCTATGTCGGCGGGGGTACCTATCTTCTGGTACCCCTGGCAGGGTTTCCCTTGTCGATTTGGTCGGAAATTAGGTTCCAGACTAAGTGCGTCTTTCTTTATCCTACTCTATCCTTCCTATTTTTTTTTTTATTAATCCTATTTCTCCTACTTATACAAAAATAAAAAAGCAACAAAAAAACCCTATTCCTATCATGTCACTCTTACCCTTTTTTCATCTATCTACATATAAGGACCTGGTAGCTACCTCATTCGTCAGAAGAGAGGCTTTGGAACCTCTATAAACAACGCCAATCGACGCCCACTGGTTGCGAGAGACTAAGACTTGAGGGGGTCTTAGGCGCTGGGGCACGATGAATGGGATGAGGGTAGTGCCCCGTTAACCCCTTCCCTGGCGCGTAATTATTGACCGTTCCCAGTGCATGTTGACGGGTGCTTATGGTAGCATTGGTCCGAGGTGACGGCCCTTTGTTCCCATGTTGGTTGCCAAGCCAATAAAAAGCCTTGGGTCGAGTCCCTTGGTGTGGCGGGATATCCATTGAACGCTACTCCGAGATCCTGGCCGTTGTGAAGGGAACTAGTAGGAGTTTAGTAAGGGGCGTGCTTCGTTGTTGTTCACCTGGTGACAAATCAATGGCCCCTTCGGGGACCGTCTGTGCTGCTTGGTTGGGAGCCACGGCACGCCGAGGCTTGACGACTCGGTCGGACGAACAGCAGCACATGGAGCGTGCCTTCTGAAAGATCCGAAACGTCTCCGATCGATAGGCGGGAGCGATTCACGCGGGGAGAACTCACCAACCCCCTTTTTTCTATTGATTGGTCACAAAGTTTTGAAAGAGAAAAAGTGTTCAAAATGACAGGAAAAAAAGGTCCAGCTTCACTCAAATATACATGTGCGATATGCCAGAAGGATAAGTGGTGCGTGGACTTCCCGGAAGGATGTTTTTCGAAATGCCACCCGGGAAGTATATGCACCGAATGCATCCTTAAAGGAGAGGTCCAAGAGGCAATGGCATACTGCAACGAACTCAAGGATTTCTTCACAACCTCTGAAGAAAAATCTAGGGCGCTGGAAAGTAAAATACAGACCCTAGAAACGCAGCACGCGCTTCAGATTCGGCTTCTCGAGGAAAAAATCCTAGAGCTAGCCTCTAAACTAGAGGCCCAGTCGGCTCAAGCTCGAGACGAAAGTCCCAATGACTTGGGTGGTTCCGCCGATGTGACTCCAGCCAAAGGAGGTGAAACTACATTTGCAGTCCCACTTCTGCCATGCGGACCCAATGAAAAGAAGAAAAAAGAAAAAGAAGAAAAAGGACCTTAATGCTGCTCACCCCAGTGTAGAGGATTCGAGCGTTACTGGTGCGCAAGGGAAAGTGGAAAAAGAAGAAAAAAGAGAAACGGAAAAATAGAAAACACATGAAGACAAGAAAAATAAGAAGAAGAAGAAAAAAAAAAAATGTAGAGATAGAAGAGGAAAGCGGCAAGTCGCTTCCGAGGGGAAAGAATAAGTCGCATGCTGACAAATATGCAAGAGTCACCCTTATTGGTGATTCTCAAACACGGGGCCTGCAGTCCCTGCTAGCCACCCGCCTTCGCACTAGTGTGAAGGCAAGCTGCCTGCCAGGATTGGTAACCACCACATCAGAGTAGAGGCTGAGAAATCACAGATTTCTGAGAGCTCAGTCGTTGCTCTGATGGTCAGTGGAAACGACCTCTACCTGAGAGGAGGTAGGGTAGACCCTACAGATAAAATCCTCCACACGGTCATGGGCGCCGTGGACGACTGTGGACTGAAAACCCGCAAGCCTGTTGTAGTCGGGATGCTCCCGAGGAGAGGTCCAACACGGACCGCTCACTCGATGAATATCTCCTTAAACCGGCGCCTGGTAGATTTGTGTACGGCAGAGGGGGTCTTTTTTGTGGACCCGTACCGCACCTTTTATGGTAGTAATGATCTCTACCAAAGGGATGGGGTACATCTTTCCTTTAAAGGAAAGGCCTTTCTGTCGAACATGATCCAGGATGTCGTAGAGAGGACCGAAAGGAGTATCCGGCCCAGAGCGAGGGCGGACGTACGCCAGTGCGCCCGTGTCACTCCAGGAACGACCTTCTCAGAGGTCGCAAAAAAGGGTGCCTCGCCAACAAACAAGCCGGGAAACGGAAGAGCGTAGGGAGTCCTACAGTCCGGGACTCCCTGAAAGTTATTCTGTTCAATGCGAGGTCAATCAGGAACAAGTTTCCTGAGCTCCGTGGCCTCGTAGAGACGGAAGAACCGGAAATGGTAGCCATAACAGAATCGTGGATAAAAACCTCAAACCGAGACTTTGAAGGCGAATTCACGGTTCCTGGCTACCAACTCTTCCACAAAGATAGGCCAGACAGAGAGGGTGGCGGTGTAGCGTTGTATGTCAAGGATACAATCAAATCTACGAACTCCAACATTATATCCGATCACTAGCTCCTAGGCGTTGACCTAGAGATAGATCCTGTCAGATACAGGACCCTGGTACTTTACAGACCCCCTCCCCAACCCGTTGAGAAGGACAGGGAACTGTACCAGCTGCTGGGTGGGCTTGTTCAAGGCAGAGTGTGCATCGTTATGGGCGACTTCAACAGACAAGTTGACTGGGAAACCAGAGCAGCCTGTGGTGAGAGCGCGCTACTCCTGGAGTTCGCCAACAACGAGTTCCTCACTCAATGGGTCAGAGAACCGATGAGAGGAGAAAATATCCTCGACTTGGTCTTCACCTCTGAGGATGATATCGTTGAGGATGTCTCTGTAGGCGAAGAGCTCGGTGGCAGTGATCACCAGCTAGTTAGATTTAGCGTCAAGATCCCGAAGGTAAGGTCTGTTGCCAGTCAATCAATGAAACTTGACTTGAGAAGAGCAGACTTTGCAAGCCTTCGTGCTGGGCTGACTGATGTAAGGCTAGCGGTATGCGAAGAGGTTGAGGATTCGTAGAACAATTTTAAAAATAAATTCATGAGTCTTCAATCAAGTTGCATCCCTCTGAAATGCCTCCGTCGGTCTTCTGTTCAACCAAAGTGGTTTAATCGAGAAATCGGGCAACTGCTTAGGAAGAAGAGAAATGCGTACCGGCGATCGAAGATCTCGGGTGCCTTTGACGAGTACCGGAGGCTAGCCAGGAGAGTGAAGTCCAGCATAAGGGCGGCTAAGCGTAATGAGGAACTCCGAGTGGAGACTCTGCAAGGAGAATCCCAAGGAGTTCTTCGGCTATGTAAATAGCCGTAAACCAATCCATCGTAGGATTGGGATCTTAGTGGACGAGGAGGGTGCATTAACTCAGTCGGATGCAAAAAATGCTAACCTTCTTAATGAATACTTCTACTCAGTGTTTACTAAAGAGTGTGGTCCCATCCCCCAGCCTACGGATTCCTACCCGGGGGAAAAGCTGGAGGCAATGGATTTCACCGAAGGAGAAATAAAGAAAAAGATCGCTGACCTAAAGACGAATAAGTCCCCTGGACCGGACGAGTTTCTACCCAAGGTGTTGAAGGAAGTGTGCGATGAAGTATCACGACATCTGTGCGCTATCTTTAACATGTTAATCCGGACCGGATGCGTTCCTAGAGACTGGCGTGAGGCGGAGGTGACTCTGATCTTGAAGAAAGGAGCCCCCAGCCATCCGTCAAACTACCGACCTATTAGTCAGACTTCGATAGTCGGTAAACTCATGGAAAGCATGATGGTGGACAAAATAACGTCGTATTTAGAGTCAAACCTGCTACTGAGGAGTTCCCAGCACGGCTTCCGAAGGAAACGGTCATGCCTGACGAACCTTGTGGAATTCTTCCACTTCGTCTTCAGTGAGGACGATCGGGACAAGGTGGTGGATGTGGTTTACTTAGACTTTCAGAAAGCCTTTGATAAGGTACCACACCGCCGCCTTCTCCGGAAAGTGCGAGTGCTGGGCATAGACGGAAAAGTAGCCGGCTGGATCGAGAACTAGCTAAGTTGCAGACGGCAACGGGTGGTGGTGAATGGACAGGCTTCTGAGTGGGTGCCCGTTACTAGCGTGGTGCTTCAAGGTTCTGTCCTGGGACCACTACTATTCATCATCTACGTCAACGACATGGACGGTGACATGGTTGCCAAGATTTTCAAATTTGCCGACGATACCAAGCTTGGTATGGACGTTGAAAAGGATGTAAATATTACCCGCCTGCAGAAAGATCTTGGGAAGATTGGGGAGTGGTCGGACACGTGGCAAATGCCTTTTAACGTGGGGAAATGCAAAGTGATGCATATCGGCCACAGAAACCCCCAATCTCAGTATATCCTTAAGGGCACTGCTATGGAATCCACCGACACTGAGAAGGACTTGGGTGTAACAATCACTAGTGACCTCAAGTTCTCGAAACAGTGCATTGAGGCGGAGAAAAAGGCCCAAAGGATGCTAGGCTATATTAAGCGCCAGTTTGGATACCGTAACAGGGAGATAGTACTTTGTCTGTACAACTTCCTCGTTCGGCCGCACCTGGAGTATACCGTACAATTTTAGGGTCCTTCGTTTCGAAAGGACATCGCAAGGTTGGAACGCGTACGAACTAGGGCTACTAAACTGATTCCCTCTACCTGACATAAAAGTTATGAGGATAGACTAAGGGAATTAGATCTGTTCTCGCTGAGATCCCGTAGACTGCGTGGTCAGCTCATCGAAGTTTTCAAAATACTTCGAGGGTTCGACAATGCTGACTACCGGGATATTTTCACACTGAGTGAGAACAGAACGCGCAATCACGGCTTCAAACTTGAATTGAAGCGTTACAACCGCAATCTGTGTGGAAATTTTTTCACTGTAGGTGAAAAAATTTCCACACAGATTGCGGTTGTAACGCTTCAATTCAAGTTTGAAGCCGTGATTGCGCGTTCTGATCTCACTCAGCGTGAAAATATCCCGGTAGTCAACATTGTCGAACCCTCGAAGTATCCTTAATAAATATACAATTGTGATATATATTATTTATTTGATTTTGGGGGGTTATCTGTCTATTACATGACATAATACTTCATTAATTAATGCGAGTCCCCCTTTTTAGGGTTTCATAGATCCACCTAGCATCCATTTGTCGAGATTCATCGCTGGGCCTACCTATCCTTCAATTTGGGTGTCACAGGCCTACTTTACTTGCGATATGAGCACTACAAGGAAATATTAAAGTGAATGGTCAAGTTCAGCATGAAGCAGAAAGAAAACGAACGAAAAACGAAAACAAGGGACGACTAAAATAATTGAGGTTAAATTTTTGAACAAACTTCAGAAACTGGGTCAGAAATCAGAACACGTGATAAATAATATTGGAATATATATTGCCAACCTCCCTTCACATGTAATATTCATGTTTATCAGAAATTTAAATATATATATATATATATATATATATATATATATATATATATATATATATATATATATATATATATATATATATATATATATATATATATATATATACACAGAAGATCATTAAAGTCACACAGAAAAAATGAAAAGTGTATTCCAAGTACTTTCGAACTTTGTTTAGTTCATTCTCAAGGAATGCAAAAGGAATTACTTTACAACTTTGGTATTATGTCTTTACCCTTTGGTACCTGCATTTATTTCCCTTTTTCTGATCATTTATTTATATTTTTCACGCCTTCTCTGTTTTAACATAAGAACATAAGAAAAGAAGGAGACTGAAAAAGACCATTCATGCTTAGTTTTCTCATATATATATATATATATATATATATATATATATATATATATATATATATATATATATATATATATATGGAAATGGATATCCCACCCTCAAAACAGAGGCTCAGTTAAGTAACCGCAACGTCCTGGTATTTTGGCGGCGTAATCCTATGTCTTATCCACCCCCACATCTCCCCCCTCACCTCCAGTATCTCCTGAAAGGCCTTCGCCCAAACACATAATACACTAATCATCATATTTCGGGTCCAGTCCGCCTAACATTCGTTTAGCAGGCAATATTTCCCTTAAGAGAGGGTATTGACCAAAAAGCCAGAATGTATCTTTAGAGCTAAGGGAAAGACGCTTTGAGAATAACCGTTAGAGGAGGAGACTTAATCCCACCGACCTCATCCCCATCCCCCCCAGTGGGGTGGGTGTAGTATATATGCCGATAACTTTGGAAGCACGAGGAAGTTCGAGTTAGTCATCAAGACAACGAAGTCCGGCTACAAGCCCGGCAACCAATGAAAGGGACACAGAAGAAGCTCATCCTGAGCCAGTTCCTGGTGGTCACACCGAAAATTAAGCATCTCGTCTCAGAAAGATTGAGTTTGCGATCGAGACAACGAAGTCCGGCTAAGTGAACTGGCTCATGCTGAGCCAGTTCCTGGTGGTCACACCGAACTTTAAGTTAACTTGTATTGAGAAACAAGTTTAATTGGTTCTCGTCAGAGAAGCATCCTATCGGGGTGTAGAACAAAACCCAGAGATAGTCCTCGCCATTGAGGAATACCACAAAATGAACTCCCTCAAGCATTCTCCTTCGTCAAAGGATTTACTCGTTTGCTCATCGCTCGTCAGTGCGAATTATTCCTAGATTAACCTGAAGAGTGGAAGAAGCATACCTTCCCCGTCCCGTTGATGAAATCATCTTACCAAGACAACGTGCTTAACGCCATCCGTCGCACGCACCGAATTCATCTGTGTTTTTTTAAAAAGTTATCCCCTCCCCAGACAAACATCTGGAACGGCAGTCCACGTGCCTGCCCCAAAACAATATTTTTGAGGCGACATAAAAATTGAGGCCAAGGTCAGTCTCAAACCCGATTCCCATGTGTTTTTTTTAAAGGTAAATGAATTCCATCATCTCTTTTTTTGGAAGGTCAATTAGCATTCAATATTAAAGTGAGTTTGGGGTCAACTATTACTGTATACTCAATTGTGTAATTTAGTAAGCCTCACTTAAACTTGTTTAATTCAAAATTGTGTCGTTTGTTCGTTAGATTTCAATTTTTGTTCATGTTGCAATTAAAGGTCTATTTTTCTTAGAAGCATTTAATTTAATCCTTGAAACGCTGAGTATGACACTAGAAACCCTCAAAGATTATAAAAATAACGTAATAATAATAATGTAATCATTACTCAAATATAGCACTCTTAGAGAAATCTTAATCACGGAATTTTGAAGTACGTAACAAACCTATACGTACGTACACTACCACTCGGTCCTTGCTATACCACCAACAATATATATATATATATATATATATATATATATATATATATATATATATATATATATATATATATATATATATATATATATATATAAAGGGTCTTTCTACAAGGACGCTCGAGCTTTGTCAGACGATATTGGCCATGTTATTAAAGCGACATCTGGTAACCTCACTGTGAACTATTCAGTAGTACTTGGCAAGTCCCGATGGAAGGTCATAGCATTGAACAGCGTGTGCAAATCATCAAATCTTATTATCAAAATCAGTGCTCCGTTCGACAAACGTTCCGCGCATTACGTGATTTCTATCCTCGCCACAATCATCCTGCCGAGTCCACTGTTCGACGCTTGGTGGCCAAATTCGAGGAAAAAGGTCGATCAACAATTAGCCAACACCCGTACGTCACCGAAACGCAAGGTCTGCTCAAAACATCGCTGCCGTAAATGAGAGTGTATGGGAAAATCCGAGGCAGTCAATTTCTCGTCGTTCACAAGAACTTGGCATTTCTACGACTTCATTTTGGCGAATTATGCGTAGGGACTTGGGTCTGCACCCAGAAAAAATCCAACTTACCCAGGAACTTAAGGAAAACCACCATAGACAGCGCCGTGTGTTCGCTGATTGGGCTCTAGAGCAGTTGGAAGTTGCCCCAAATTTTCCCCAAAAAATCATCTTCAGCAACGAGGCCCATTTTTGGATGAATGGATTTGTGAACAAGCCAAATTGTCGGATTTGGGATGAAAACAATCCATATGAGATACACCAACACCAATTGCATCCCAACAAAGTCACTGTTTGGTGCGAATTTTCGTTTAACGTAATCATCGGTCCGTATTTTTTTGAGAACGAAGATGGGATTGCCATAACCGTCAACGGCGAGACCTACAGATCGATGATAAGCAACTTCTTTTGGCCTCAACTGGATTATATGCCTGATGTGGATACTGACGACATGTGGTTCCAACAGGACTTCGCTACGTGCCACACTGCTCACACCACGATAGGAATTTTGCACCAGCGATTTCAGGGCAGGGTCATCTCGCGTGGCGGCGACGTCAACTGGCCACGGAATCATCGGTCCGTATTTTTTTGAGAACGAAGATGGGATTGCCATAACCGTCAACGGCGAGACCTACAGATCGATGATAAGCAACTTCTTGTGGCCTTAACTGATTATATGCCTGATGTGGATACTGACGACATGTGGTTCCAACAGGACTTCGCTACGTGCCACACTGCGCACACCACGATAGACATTTTGCACCAGCGATTTTAGTGCAGGGTCATCTTGCGCGGCGGCGACGTCAACTGGCCACTGAGATCATGCGATTTAACGGCATTAGACTACTTTCTTTGGGGCTACCTTAAATCCCAGGTCTATGCGAATAATCTGCAAACAGTTTATGTCCTCAAAGTCAACATAACGAACACCATCCAGCAAATTCAGTCAGATTTATGCAACAAAGTCATCGAAAATTGTGCCTCCCGAATACGTTATACCAAGCGAAGCCGCGGCGGACATTTGAACGACGTCATATTCCACACTTAATGCCATAAAATGTACTTTCAAATTTAAAATGAATTGAGTGCATATATCACACACAACTTGTTTTATTCACATTGAAAAATCGAGCGACCTTATTGAAAGACCATATATATATATATATATATATATATATATATATATATATATATATATATATATATATATATATATATATATATATATAACATTCTTGAAAAGTAATTCTTTATGTATTCTTTGAGAATGAATTGAACAAAGTTCGAAATTACTTGTAATCCGCTTTTCATTTTTCCTGTGTGAGTTTTTTGCAAATATTGCTCTACTCACACGCTACTTTGTGAGTTTCTCAAATCTAAACATAAGATATAATCTTACTTGCACATATCTTGTTAGCTGATTTCCTATAATGTCAAGAAGGTGCACCATTCTATACTGCGGGTAATCCAGTCTCCACAATTCATCCAGGTTGTTTTGTAGACTTTCCGTGATATCCTCAGCATCGACCAGAAGCGTAGCTTCTAACGCACTGCCAAAGTGTGAAAAATGATTAATGATGCAACAGAGATGAAGTGAAATTAGAAGAGAAATGAATTACCGCACGGATTGGGCGTGAAATTTCTCCTGTAGAAATGGCGCATTACAATGCCCATTGGTTAAGAAAAAGAGCGAAAGATATCGAAAATAAAAACAACTAGTAAAGAATTGTTCAAGGGTACAACATAAGCACTTGCCATCGGGAAAAAGTATATTAGAGCAAGAAGTTGACATTATTTTAAAGTTGTTCCTTAATGGTTATTGGCACCGCAGGTTCTAAAGTAAAGAATGACTAATATTTTTGTATTGTTATTTACGTAAGTGGTAGAAACTCATCAGTCCTTGAAATAAATATAGCCTTTTAACCAGAGAAAAGGACATTAGAAGAACACTAGAATCGAAGAGAGCAGAGGGCGGCACAATGAAAGCAATCCGTTACCCATAAGATAGAACTAACGCCAGGGGAAAAAAGTTTGAAATTCCTAGCCGAGACTTGAACCCGGGTCTGCTGATTGCCGGTCAGATGCTCTACCGTTAACCTACCAGGCACAGTGACTCTACTACGCCCAAAGCGTTCCCCCATAAAACCAAGTATCTCCCTAAGCTAGGAACCTCCAAGGAATTTTTATACCCCATCTTCTTACCAGCTCACAATTTAAAGGCTCATTATCCATGTCACATACAAAGAAAGAGCAAATACAAGTTCTGTGGGTGATAACAACCTACACAGGGCTTTCGCTATATTTATCTTATGCGGTTAAAAGGCTTTGAGGAAGACTGGTTTGCCAAAAATATAGCCTTTTAACCGCATAATTAATTGCGTTACTGCAATATTTTTCTTAATTTATAAGGCGTGGCGAAAATGGAGAATCAAACAAATTTTCCATTCTCTTCGAAAAGCATGGGTGACACTTAAAAACGCTAATCGAAAGATAGTTTTTTGGCTATCTGAGAGAACGCCTATTTTGAGTGCTACCTTTTCGTGTATGTGAGAAGAGCTCCTTCCGAAGGCTTTGAGGAAGACTGGTTTGCCAAAAATATAGCCTTTTAACCGCATATATATATATATATATATATATATATATATATATATATATATATATATATATATATATATATATATATATCCTTTGCCAAAATAATGGGGCCGGTATGAAAAAGTGAAGAATATGATTGAAGCATATTTTGTTCATACTTGACATAATACAAATAAGCACTTTTGCGTATATTCTATCCATAATTTATATTTGATATGTCCTCCTTTTGATTTTATAACCACTTTTAGGCGTTTTTGCATACTTGAGACTAAGTTGGCACATTTAGTAGTTTCAATTTTCTGCCACTGTTCATGAATTTTGGCCATTAATTCACTCTTTGAGGAACATTTGTGCACCCTCACTCTGTGCCCAAGTGTGACGACAAATTTTCAATGGGGTTGAGGTCTGGAGATTTAGGGGCAATTCTATCAGCATCACTCGTTTCTTTCGAACCAACCCTTTGAGACTCTAGATGTTTGGCATGGAACATTGTGTTGTTGGAAGATTACACCATCTGGTATGTCATCCTTGAAATTTTTACCTAAGGAAGGTTGATAAACCTGGTCTAACATGCTGGTGTAAATGTTGGAATTCATTCTGCCCTCACAAGTGAACAACAATCCTGAACCTGAAGACAACATGCAGCCCCAAACTATTACCCTACCACCTCCAAATTAGCACAACATTTCAGGATCATAAGCTTCCCCAACTCCTCGACGAACATAAACAGCTCCAGAGGTTCTAAAGATCTGAGGAGTAATACAAATTTTACTTATCCTTTTTGGTATCCAATAAAAACTTTCCTATCCAACTAAAACGTTTACAAGCGTAATAAATTGGTGAGAACTAATGTGGAGAACCTACCTCAAACTTGCTTTCGTCAGGCCAAACAACTTTAGCCCAATCATCATCAGTTCAATCTTCATACTCTTTTGCCCAAGACAATCGCTTCTTCTTGTTCACCTGAGACAGCCACGGTTTCTTCCTAGCCTTTCATCCTTTGAGCCCAGCTTCTAATAACCTTCTTCTCACTCTGCGTCTTGATAGCGCTTTGTTTGTTGCTGCCCGAAACTCAGCAACAACATTAGAACCACATAGAATGGCAGAAAATTGAGCCAACCACCTGTTCGAACTGTCTCAAGTATGCAAAAACGCCTAAAAGTGGTTATAAAATCAAAAGGAGGACATATCAAATATAAATTATGGATAGAATATACGCAAAAGTGCTTATTTGTATTATGTCAAGTATGAACAAAATATGTTTCAATCATATTCATCACTTTTTCATACCAGACCCATTATTTGGGAAAAGCATATATATATATATATATATATATATATATATATATATATATATATATATATATATATATATATATATACACTCCACAGCCATTCATGAAATGCAATTGGATCTAATTAACCCACAGGGAACTAAACGCGAACCTAATAGACGCCATCGTGGGTTATCTGTGCCCTCGCTGATGGTAACCAAATAAAACCATAAATTAAAAACAAACTCCCTCGCGAGACCTACCTAAGGTCTTTGGCAATAGGCTCAATGGCGTGGTAAAAGAGTCGTCCCAACTCCTTCTCGTCTCTCGACTTTGGACGGTTCGATACCTCAGCCCAGAACTGGACCTCGTCGTTCACCTCCAAAATTCCTGACAAATACTCAAGTTAGATTAGCCTCTCTAGGATTAGATTATCTACGGCTAGATTACCTTCTATATGGTTAGAGTAGTCTCTAGGATCCTTCCTATGCCGTATCTCCCAGACTGTGCTGTTTTATGGTCGGTCTGATTACCTTCTCTATGATTAGATTCTTATTGGTTAAGATTAAAAGCTCTATAATTTTCGATGTTGTGCTCTATGGTTAGATGATATAATCGATGGTTGGATTAGATTATCTATGATTAAATTATTTAGGGTTATATTGGAGGCTCTATAATTATATGTGTGGCCTATCGCTGAGCCTTTGGTGCTTTATGGTCAGATTACTTTATCTATGGTTAGATTCTCTAGGATTAAGTTTAGGGGTAATAATTTTCGATGTGGTTCTCTATAGATATATTATGTAATCTATAGTTGGATTAGATTCTATATAGTGGTGCGTCATGGATAGATTATGTAATTTATATCTGGATTAGATTTTCTATGCTGGTGCGTTATGGATAGATTATGAAATCTATGTTTGGATTAAATTCTCTATGGTGGTGCTTTATGGATAGATTATGTGATCTATGGTTTGATTAGATTCTCTCTATGGTGGTGCTTCAGGGATATATTATGTAACTGATGAAGAAATAGTTGAGGTACTAAATGGTCATTTTGCATCAGTATTTACAAAGGAGAAACTAAATAGTCTTATGTATAGTACTCATGGGTCAGGGAAAGAGGTGTTTACTACCATTAGTGTGGATTGGAGGACGATAAAAGGACTAATAGGTGAGGTAGATGCTAGCAAGGCCTCCGGCCCTGATAATATTCATTCTAGGATACTTAAAGAAGGGGTAGAAAGTATCTCAATAGCTCTGGAGAAGTTGTATACTAGGTCACTGGAATATGGAGAAATACCAGATGATTGGAAGGGAGCGAATGTAGTCCCCCTTTTCAAGAAGGGTAGTAAAGAGGATCCAAATAACTTTAGACCGGTTAGCCTAACTCTTGTAGTCTGTAAAATTCTTGAGAAAATAGTTAAAAAAGGGATTTGCCAACATCTAGAGAGGGAGGGGTTAATTAGCGATGCTCAGCATGGGTTTAGATCAGGTAGATCATGTTTGACTAATTTACTAGACTTTCTGGAGTTCGTAACAAATCAAGTAGATAAGGGAGAAAATGTAGATGTAATTTACTTGGATTTCAGTAAAGCATTTGATAAGGTACCACATAGGAGACTAGTTCATAAATTAAAAATGATTGGGATATGTGGGGGTGTTTCAAATTGGATAGCTGGGTGGCTGAAACACAGGAAGCAAAAGGTAGTGCTAAATGGTGTAAAGTCAGAGTGGAGGGATGTTATCAGTGGGGTTCCTCAGGAATCAGTTCTCGGTCCATTATTATTTGTCATCTATATAAACGATCTTGGGGAGGCAGTTAATAATAAAGTGTCTATTTTTGCGGATAATACCGAATTAGCAGCTGTAGTTAAAGATATTGATGATAATTTTAAAGTGCAGGGGGATTTAAATAAATTGATATCCTGGGCACATAAGTGGAAAATGACTTTCAACCTTGATAATTGCAAAGTTATTAACATGGGAAAAGATAATAGAGAATTTAACTATGAAATGGATGGGCATTGGCTGAGCTCATTAGAGGATGAGAAAGATCTAGGAGTAGTAATAGATAAGTCATTAAGGTTTTATATGCAGTGTATTGAAGCAAGAAATAGGGCAAATAGAGTGCTGGGTTTTATTAAGAGAAATGTCAGTTACAAAAGTAAGGAGGTTATTCTTAAACTCTATAACTCTTATGTTAGGCCACATCTAGAGTACTGTATACAGGCATGGTCCCCACATTTTAGAAACGATATTAACCTTCTCGAGTCAGTGCAACGGAGGGCAACAAAGATTATTCCTTCCCTGAGGCACCTTGAATATATAGATAGACTGAGGGTATTAAATATGTTCTCGTTCGAAAGGAGGTGTGTGAGAGGGGATATGATTGAGCTCTTTAAAAAAATTTCTGGGATAGATAAATTGGATGTTAGCAAGTTTTTTGAGTTAGATGATGGAAATCGGAATAGAGGTCACCACTTGAAAATTAAAAAGCAAGGGTGTAGGTTGGATTTAAGAAAATATTTTTTCACCAATAGAGTGGTAGACTTCTGGAACAAATTGCCGCGGAGGGTAGTAGGTAGTCCAAATTTAAATGTATTTAAGAGTAGGTTGGATGAGTTTATGGGGAGTGAAGGTTGTGATGGTTCCTAAGTTTGGTATATATTAATATTGTTTGTATATATCTATAGCTGCATGATCTAGTTCTTGACAAGCCTTGATTGGTGATACCCTTGTTTCTGGACGCAATCCTCTGGATGTAGTTTTCTTGGGAGTTTGGGTGCCTTAAAAAAAAGAGGCCGTTTGACTCGGATGACCTATGATGGGCCCTTGTGGCTTTTGTCATCTGTGATATTATATTGTGGGGGACTTTGATTTTGTCTTTCCCTGGCGATGGTGCTTTTTGTGGGTGGGTTTTGACGGAGGCGGATGACCTTTGATAGGCCCTTGTGGCTTTTGTCATCCGTGAAATTATGTTATGTTATGTTAATCTATGGTTGGATTAGATTATCTATGATGGTGCTCTATGGATGGATTATGTAATCTATGGTTATATCAGATTCTCTATGGTGGTGCTTTTTGGATAGATTGTGCAATCTATTGTTGGATTAGATTCTCTATGATGGTGCTCTATGGATAGATTATGTAATCTATGGTTGAATTAAATTCTCTATCGTGGTGCTTTTTGGATAGATTATGTAATCTATGGTTGGATTTGATTCTCTATAGTTAAATTCTTTAGGGTTATATCGCTAAGTGTGTGTTACTTTATGATTAGATTACCTTATATATCGTTAGATTATTTAGGTTTAGATTGGAAGCTCTATAATTGTAATTGTAGCCTATACATTTTGGTTTTCTATGGTTAGATAGGCTTTTCTTGGATACTCGCTGTGGCTCTCGCGAGCCCATTGGATATGGCGTTGGATTTCCCCGCCTAGGTAGTGAGTTCGAGGCTAGGCGAGAGGGGATGGAGAACGACTGTGCTCGGAAGGAGCAACCGCCAATTATGCGGTGCGTCTAGCCTGAGTCATGTGAGCAGATAGCTTCGGCCACTACCTCACCAAAAACATAATCAATCCCGACACCACAGTCTGTTACATCCCCCTTCCTCCCTACGGACCCCACATCACTCTTCGATCTCGGAACCCGCTGAAGTGGGTTTCATTATCCATAGTCGCTTGAGGAGGAATGGGTGACTCTCCCATGAGCCACATATGGTTCCTTGTTTGCTGCTTGGTGTAAAACACAACTATTTCCGCCCTCCCCCTCCACACACACAACGAGACACCTTGGTGTCTTCCAACTTGCCACTGATTGTCATTCTGATCTTTATGTGAATTTACTTATTCGCTCGGTAGACTTGGTCCACGATTACCTAACCCTAATGCTCCCTGTCGCCTATATCTATGGTATTCCATGCCTATGTTTCTAGAGGGGGAGGTCAAGCTCCCATACATCATCCTTTAAACTCAAACTCGAGGTTAATCCTTGATCTTCACCAGCCAAGGATGACGTTGCCGAGTTGCCCTCTTCGTGTTGCTTGGAGGCGTCCGGGTTCTTGCGTCGAATCAGAGTCCCGAGACCCTCCGACAGTTCTGTCACCAAGGACTGAAGTTTGGGATCCAGCTGGCTGCTCCATTCCGAGTCCTGGAAGAACCGAATTGGGGGAAGAACCGGAACGGATTAAAGCAACGCTCGAAGAATAGCCTGTTTGGTATATTATTATCATCTTAACCTATTTGGCATATTACTATCATCTTGAACTATTTGATATATTATTACTACTATCATCTTAAATTATTTGGCATATTATTATCAGGTTAAACTATTTAGTATATTATTATTATCTTAACCTATTTGGTATATTATTTATTATTATCATCTGAACCTGTTTTGCATATTATTATCTTAACCTATTTGGCCTATTATTATAATCTTAACCTATTTGACATATTATCATCTTAACCTATTTGGCATATTATTATCATCTTAACCTATTTGGCATATTATCATCTTACCCCCCCCCATTCTTCTTTATCGGATCTTAAGCCATTTATTGAATAACTTTCCCTCCATAGTGTGCATTTTTCAGTTGGACAAACAAATATCATTAATTTTCCCCTCAAAACAGCCATTAATTTAGGAGCCTCCCGAAATTATGTACCACGTCATTTTATGAATCGGTGATTCGTACAATGCGAAACTAGAGAACAAAATAGCTAAATTACAGTTTCTTGAAATTACTCGTTTAATTACCATTAAAACTGCAAAGAATATTCTTTGAAATTTGCATCTAAAGGTATCTAAGTTTCAGTTCAAAGAATAACGGTTAAAAAAGGTTATTAGGAAAGTAATGTATATTTGAATAAACATTCGTCCAAAACTAAAGAAGGATAAATAACTTTCAATTTACACGCAAAAACGTTTGTATGGCAACATTGTCCCACGTGTATTTTAAATTGCTACAGATGGTCTTAACCATTTAGATGGATGACGATAAACGAAAAAATTACATCTATAACACTATCGATACACGTGTGAATAATCTTTAGTGGTTGCACGCACCCGAAACTAATAATAATAATTATATAGTTTATCAGGATAGCACAACGAGGAGGGTCGACAAATCTTTCAGAAAACAGGTTGTCCACTGGGAGAGTGACATTTCGAGGCATTGTAATCTGTCCAAAAGCGTGATTTCACACATAATAAAGCTCTATTACGATGCCGGGTGTTGCGAGACTACGAAGAAAAAGGTCACCCTCGAAAAACTACTCTGCAACGGATGTCGATCATCGAACGATTTCAGACAGCAGCCTGTATTTCATCAAATTGTCGAGAGCCTGAATGTCTCTCGCCAGACTGTATCACTTTGCTTGAGAGAGAGAGAGAGAGAGAGAGAGAGAGAGAGAGAGAGAGAGAGAGAGAGAGAGAGAGAGAGAGAGAGAGAGAGAGAGAGAGAGAGAGAGAGAGAGAGAGAGAGAGAGAGAGAGAGAGACGTGGGACTCATAAAGTGCTGCCCTGCTGAGATAACAGTCATAAGTAAAAATAATACAGCGGCTAGGTTGGCCTTTGCTAATGAGCATGTCTTGTGAAGTGCTGAAAAGTGGGAATGTATTTTTTAGTGACGGACGCAAATTTAATTTGTTCGAGTAGGAAGGAACGCAACATGTAAGGCGTCATACAAGTGGAAGATTGAATCCTACATGTATGTAAAAGACTTAAATTTGAAGGTGGCAGCTTTATGGTGTGGGGCGTTTTCAAGCGCTGGAGTCTAGCCGCTCGCCCGTTTACGCGGCAAAGTAATACTACCGTAATACTATGCAGGATAATGCTCCGTGTCACATAACAAAAATGGTTAAGCAGTTCTTTGATGCTGAAAATATTGGTGAACTGCGCAGAGCCTTGATTTCAATCCGTTAAAAAACCTATGGAAGATAGTCAGTGAGAACGTTCGAAAACCGACGAATGAGGAAGATCTCTGGCAAATATTAGAAAAACAATAAAATAAAATCATACACGAACAATGACACAAATTGAAGTTTTGCGGCCCAAGTTAGGTTCAAGTCATTCAGAACATAGGCCAGTATATTTCTTAATAATAATTTTTTTAGATTGACTAATTATGTTTTCTGGTTATGGCTACATATACACTTATCGTTCTCAAGTTTTGTACGCATTTCTTCAAATGCACATTTTTTTCCTCATACTTTTTTTTTATCCGCTATTGTAAGAAATTTAAATTTGGACACTAACAGAAAATGTAGATTTTAATATTTTGTTCTCTAGTTTTTGGACGGCGCTACATTTAAAACACAAACACACTTACTTTAAGTAGTATCGGAGCGTACAATTTTTGGATTGAATGGTACAAAGAGGAGATGGGAGAATCAACCATCGATGAAACGAGAATATCGTCAAGGTTAGAATCCGTTATCACGGTCGGTTTCATTTTGAAGAATACCAACACTTTATCATTGGAAGCCGTCGGCTGAATCTGATAAGAAGGGAATACAATTAATGACATATCGGGATTGGCGATATTTCACGTATTAATTGGTTGAATTGTTCTACATTCAATCTAATTCTACCTTCTTATAAATAGAATTTTAGCTTCTTTTTTTTTATTCATTCGTGTTATGCTCCCTGTCACTTTGTTTTTAATGGATTTTTTATTATTTTTGTCTTTATTCGTGCTATGCTATCTGTAACTTTGGTTTTAATGGATTTGTTACTATTTATGTCTTTATTCGGACGATGACATCTCTCACTGTTTATTAATAGGGTTTGAACTATTTCTTCTTTATTCGTTGTTTTTTAATTGATTTTTAACTATTGTTTAATTCATGCTAAGCTACATTTCACTTTGTTTTTTAATGGATTTGTAAACCTCTTTTTCTTTATTCGTGCTATGATACCCGTCATTTTGTTTTTTTAATGGACTTTAACTATCTTTATTCTCTATTCGTATTATGCTACTCGTACATGTCACTATGTTGTTTAATAGATTTTAACTGTTTTTCTTTATTCGTGTTGTGCTGTCACTACAGTTTTTATACGATTTTTAACTATTTTTTCTTTATTCGTGCTACGCTACCTGTCACTTTGTCTTTTTAATGGATTTTAACTATATTTTATTTATTGTTGCTAAGATACTTGTCACTTTGTCTTTTAACCTTTTTCTGCCTTCGTGCTCTGCTACGTGTCACTTTGTTTTTTAATAGATTTTTAACTATTTCTTTCTTTATTCGTGCTATGTTACCTGTCACTTTGTACTTTACGGAACTTTCCGATTTCACAAACTACTCTGGAGGTTATTATCACTTACTCTGGATGCGAACAGGAATTTCTTCTCTGATGGCATAAACTGTGCCCCCAGGATTGAGACACTTGCAGAATCGAGAAAATCATTAAGGTTGTGATTGGATCCAAGTTCAGTGAGACTTGGGTCATCGAGATTAACCAAAAAGTAGTTCGCTGAAATGGGGGATACAATTATAGCAAGATTAAGGTAAATAGTATTGGATCTGACTAATAATCAACATTAATTTCTTGACATATCTTCAGGAAATTTTAACCACCCTGTATTTTTTGGATTGAGAAGTGTAAACTAGTGGAATCAACTAAACTACTCTAGCTACAAGTGGTAGAGGAGAGTTGTTTGTTTATATTCACACGGGAGTAAATGGCATCTCTGCTCCCTCCGACAGCTTGGGAGATTATGGGAGAAAGCTTTGATCCTACAGGGTGTGACGACGGCCCTGTGAATATTACCCAAATTAAGTGGGGCCGTGTCTTTTTTTTAGCCCCTACTGGGAGATCAGGATAGAGTTAGGGATGCTGTTGCATGCTGTTGGAATTTTATAGCTCTCCTATCTTTCTAGTGATACATACAACAGCTAGGAAGTGGAAGTTCTATTGCAACTTAACCTCAAACTACATCCAAGTGGGGCGGTCACACACCAGGATTATCCGCCCCACTTGGATCATCGCAACGCCTTGTTTAGCAGAAATCCATTAAGTGATCTTCTGTGAAAAGAATGAAGGAAGGAGGTCACTCAACACAAGTCAACTTCGATGGTCTGCAATATTCTGTGTCTAAAAGATTAACAGTTGGATTACAAGAGGGTAAAAGGAAAGGAGGAAACCTCAAACATCCTGATACCCATTCGAGTAGTTTCCGTCTACAAGGAAATGAGAAAACCTAAAGGAGGTTCCGTCAATTTTAATACCTGACGATATGGTGTGTATGATTTTGTCTAGTTTATGTTGGAGCACATCTACTCTAGTACTATTCACTACGGCTTCTGGTAGTCTATTCCACGCAGTGATTATCCTATAGGAGAAGTAATTGCCACATACATTGGTGTTGAATCTCTTTGCCTCTAACTTCCATCCATTTCTCGAGTGGAACTTTCACTGAGAACCGCCTCCTGTAATCTAGATGCTCAATACCATTTAATATCCTGTAAACTTGGATTAATTGACGTCGCTGTCTTGTCTCTCTTGAAAATAAGTTATTAACCAGCCTACTTTCGTAATTTTTGTGTCTAATTAATGCTATTATTCTTTTTTATTTTGGTATAATACAATTCAATAGGCTATACTGCCTTGTAGAGACGATCTGGAGAAGAAAGCCTACGGTAGTAAACTCTGGCTGTTCTCATGTACGTTCGCAATTCTTTCCATCTACCCTCTAACTCAGGGGTGGGCAACCTTTTTGAGAGTGCGTGCCAAAATCGGCCAAATATCTAACACAAAATTTTTTCACGTGCGAACTAAATTTTGGGGAGAACATATTATTTGATATCTCTTAAGCATTTGAAGAACTTTTTTAAATAATAAAGAATCATCCAAGAGCAGTAAAGACACAGTATTGTAAGTCATTATGTAAATTATGTAAAACTGACTGAATGAAAAATATTATAACAGGCTTTACGAAAAGGTTCTTTGTATGGATTTTTTCATTAGCCTCTAAGTATAACTGTAACTGCCATACCTATTCACACAATTTAACGACTATTATTAATATCAACACAAAAAATTAACATTGATATTTTTTTCGATTAATCAGTCATTATTTTTTCCCAGTTATACCTTTGCATTACTAAATAACAGTAAAAGGTTACTAACAGATAATCTTTTGCTTATTTTAAGTCCTTTACAATTGATGTATAAAAAAAAAGAAAATATATTTATTTACCTTTAAAACTACATTCAAACAACCACTTTCAAACGAAAACATCAGATAAAACTAGAGTCAGAAGACTTGTTGACTCTGTCTATATATTATTTTTCAGCGGGATTTCTGCTGCTGTATCACTGATGACAGATTTTATATCGGGTTTATATTTAGTAACCTTGAGAGATATGCATGCACTACTAGTTTCATCCATCAGGTTACTCCTCTTACGAAACTCAACAAAGTTCATCCCTGAGAACAAAGATTCATAAGCATATGTAGACGAAAACATGGATAGTAATGCTGTTGCAAGGTTCTTTAAACAGATAATTTTATGGAATAGTATTCTAAATCCTTAATACTTTGTTTTCCGCATTTCCTTCTGTTACTCCAATCTCTAATCGCTCCTTTTTCACTATTTTCTAAGTCAACTCTAAGATCAACAAATTCTTTGTTTCCAAATTGAGCTTCTTTGAAATTCAATCAAGTGCATTTCAAATCATCCATGTCTATCCAATGAAAACATTTGCAAGTTTAGTTCATCCAGTTTGATACTGTCTGGAAACTTAATGAATTTTGCCGTCTCTTCCAGTTCTCTAAACCTAGCAAATCTGGCAAAGAACTGCCCAACACTTGCCTAAATATTTTTTACAAACAGTTTTTGAAGACATTGGCGGTCTGTTATGTCATCTTTCTGGAGATCATCGATGTACCTCTTTGTGTTTGGAAAGTATCTGAATTTCCCATCATTCTACATCCTTCTTAAAAACCACTAAAAAAAAACGGTAACCTGTGCTTTCGCGTGCCAGAAATAAGTCATCGGCGTGCCACATTTGACACGCGTGCCAAGGGTTGCCCGCCCCTGCTCTAACTCCTACTCCTCGTTTCCAAGAATGTTTTTACTCATGTTTCTGAGTAATAATATTATGTAATATTAGATTTGTAGGCAGGGTCAAGATCCTAGCAGAAGGGGGGTAGATAACAAGAATTAATACAAAAAAAAATCATTTAAATAAAGAAAAACTGTGTGGAACCATGTATGCGAGCTACCAGAGAGGTAGTTCCCTCTTAAAATAAAATTAATCTGCTCGCAGGGGTACAATTGGGAATACTAGAGCCTTCCATATCATATTTGAACACTACTATAAAATCTAGAGGAATATGTATAATATTTCCTCCCAATGAAACGAAGACACTAGACGGTATCAAGGATGCTTTATTTTAGGGTATCTTAGATTCTGATAATTAGCCAAGTAGGTACAATGACTTCTTTGGTAAGGTAAATCGAAGTAGGCTTGAGAACGTTGATATAAAAATAATTGGTTCTAGAGAGGCATTATTTTGAAATGATATTGTTATTTTCTTTTGTAATACATCTAGATAGAAGTACAATTTAGATTCTATCGTACCCATTGCTGAAAATAATAAAGACTTCAAACTCAGACGGATAGAATAGTCAACCATAGCCCATCCTGAAGTCATCAAGCAGAGACATCTTGCGAAACAACGCTCTATAGGCTTCTGGCGGGGGCTGTGTTCAAAGAGTTTTCATTTTTTTTATAAAATCGTCCTCAACTTGTATACCATTTAATTTTTACTCTTATTCCATTTTCTTATAGAGTATTTGTACTTCTTGTAGCGATTACAACCACTTGGCTCCATATTGACAGCAGAACCACTCTGCTCCCGGGCACGTCACTGAAGATTCCAGAGGAAAACTATTCGGGTGCTCGGCAGAAACACGATTGTAGCTGGTAAAACAAACCACCTGATAACGATGAACCACCGAGACAGTCTCATTTCATCGCACAGAGAACAACTACCCACTCGAGTCAAGTCTCCACCTCTAGTAAACAACCCACCGCGATAGCAATGCTGCTATATATTATAAAGAAGCCACTTCAAAGTCCTTCGACCACATTTGTTACAGAATATTCGATCGTCCCGGAAATTCGACCGGGACGCTTTTGGCTATTGAGGAAGCGTCCCGGTCGAATTCCCGGGACGCTTCCTCATCAGCCAAAGTGACCCATCTCGAACGTCAAGAATTCTGCCACTCATTAATACATTAGGGCATCTATTCATTTAGTTTGGGGTTTAGGCGGCAGGAGATTTATTTACATATAGGGATACTATTTCCATATGCCCATTCAGTTGTCTTAAAACGAAACAGAAAACGTGAGCTAATTCACTTCTGTCCAAAATTAAAAGTTAAATTTGGGACGAGTTAACTCATATTATTAAAAGAACAAATTTTCCAGACGATTAAACTCGGGATAATCCCTTAAGAGGTTAAGGCATGTATTCTTAATTTCATATCAACTGTCATTGTTCACTTTAACTTGATCCTTTATTTGTTGAACTCTTTTTTGTACTTCAACCCCGAATGGGGGGGTGTGACCCGTGTAATGTTGTACCTGGTACCTTAAGCCGCGGTCCGCCCTTCAGTTCCCAGTACTTTCGGCAGTCTTAAACTAATTGAAACTACTTGAGCTTTATTTCTTCCAGATCATTTCATTTTCCTTTTTCCGCTACTTTATTTAAATGCCTCTTCTCACTTCTCTCTCGCTATTGGCTAGAGGACAATTTTGCAGGCTATTCGTCGACCATCTTTCGTCCATGGTCCGCTCCGTGAGGGGCAGCCCCCTTGCTTATTGGCTCCGGGTTGGGTCAATTTAAAGCTCCTTGGCTTTGTCCTCCCTTTACCTCTTGCATTGCTCTTTTATTACTCTTATCTATCTTCTCTTTCCATATTTTATTGCCCTCATCTTTCTTTTCTTTCCCTATTTTATTGCTCTTTTATTAATATCATCTGTCTTCTCTTTCCCTACATTATTGCTCTCATCTTTCTTCTATTCCTATATTTTATTACCCCATTATTACTCTCATCTCTCTTCTCTTTCACCATTTTATTACTCTCCTCTGTCTTCTATTTCTATATTCCTTTACTCTTATATTACTCTCATTTGTCTTATCTTTCTCTATTATATTGCTCTTATTCGTCTTCTCTTTCCCTATTTTATTGCTCTCATCTTTATTCTCTTTCCATATTTTATGGCTCTTTTATTCACATCATCTGTCTTCTCTTTCCCCACGTTATTGCTCTCCTCTTTCTTCTATTTCCATATTTTATTGGTCTCATTTGTCTTCTCTTTTCATTTCTTTAGGCCCAAGTTCCGGCGGCGCGCCGCGGAACGTTTGGTCACTGGGCCGAAAAAGATGGTCCTTAATGGTGGGCGGCCCGTTGACAGGCACCCCTTGCGCGGTCTCAGGATCCGACTCCCTGAACTGATGTTTAGGGTTTGCCACCAATTTTAGATAAGGGCCCCCTTGCCCTTGTTGGTCATTTAAAAACAAAACAAACCACGGGCGGATACTATCGTTACCTAAATCGGAAGTGGTAATACCACTACGGTTCGCAGAAAAGGGGTTTTCCCTCATTCAATTCTTTTAGTAAATTAGCTTTCCCCTCTACTCCCCCTTCCTTTTTCGAACCACCCTCAAAGCGCCTCCTTCACTAGTACGGAGGTATTCTCCCTTTTCTGTCTCAAGGGCCTCTCTAAAAGGAAAGAGGTAGAAGAAGTATCATGGGAAGGTTCCTCAGTTCACGAAGGGAGACATGGACTTTTTAGATCCCTTAAGGTGGATTTTCGTTAAATGGGGTAGTGTGTGTAAGGAAAATGCTAGACTACTCCATTGGAAACACTACTTAAGTGCTAGCTAACTAGGGGGGAGGGTTGCATAGCAGGAAAAAGGGAAGGGATCTCACCCCTACCCCCGCCGACACTTTTTCTCCTGTTCGACCTAGATAAACTCCCTGAGTCGGTGAGTGCTCGCTGATATCGCTATCACATGATGGCATACATGCTGTTACAGAGTGGTGTTATAACTGACACCCCTTCAACCATGCAAATATTGATAGGTGTCTTTGGCAACAAATAGAGAGTGAGAATGAGAGAAACCACAAGGGGTTAGAGTTCAGTCTTATGCGAATATAAGCCGGCAGGCCCGTTCATTTCTTGTCTTAATTTTATGTTACTCTGAGCAAGCTCTAGAGGAGCGAAAGGTCAGTAATAAAGAACCTTGTACCACTTGTTGATTCTCTTATTTTCCCTCTACAACCATACAAATCAAACGTCGACCTGTGAATTGGATTAACCCCAAATTTGTTTAAACTGCCATGAAACCGTGCAAGATAAAGCCGTTTGTGTCACGCCAAGTGCGTGGATTTTGGTGGAGCGGTCCCTGCTTGCTCTAAACATTCCGACTAGTATCTACTGGGAAAAGAGGGGCATGGCAGGAGAGCTGCAGACTGTTAATTCTCTAGAGAAGCTAAGGAGAAAGTCCTGTTGTGGTCTAAGCCTCTCGACACCTCCTACGCCTCTCAAGTGAATCCCCTCGTCTATTCCTAGTTTTTTTAGGCTTACGATTGCTACAGCTCCAGGGGCAATCGAAAACAATTATGTGGGTTCTACTTCCATCTGCTGCTACCTCAGTCCAACTTGCAAGAAAAGGGTGTGGACCTTGTTATAAGCAATACCGCCCCCTTCCAACGCGACACCGCTTTGAGGCATACGAAGCCGCCACGCTCCTCCTCCGATTAGCTAGATTTGGAGGTGATAAATACCAGGAAGGTGAGGATGAATCGCTCCCTAGAAAGTTCTGAACCTCCCCTCAGAAAGAGGGTAGCAATCAGAGACACCTAGTTCCCTCATCCATGCCCAATGCTGAACGTAATGCAACGGGTTGACGGATCTTCTCTTATTCAAAGAAAATATTACCTTCAAACGTCTCCCACCAATACCTAGCTGAAGAAGCCGAAGCTGAAAAAGAATAAGGCTCATGTAACAAGCTAAAAGGCTACATCTCTAACGGCGTGTTCCGCAACTAGTAGCCTTCTGAAATCTGACTCAGATAGACCTACGTTTATCAGCGTGAGGACTTTCTCCCCGAAGGACGTCACCACAGCTCCTTCGGGATAGATGCCAAGAGCAATATCATTCAGTGAAATTGCAGTGGACTCAGGGTTAACTGGACGAAGCTAAGGAAACGTGCCTCCTCCCATTCCCCTTCAGTAGAATTATCAGCCTTCACGAGAACTTGAGTGCTCATCTTGCCCACCATCTAAGCTGGCAAGGGATTCACTATCTATGTGAGAAGGACCAGGAAGATGTGTGTGCAATTTAAACCCGTTCCTCATTTGGCTCTCCAGCCCTCTATTAGAGTGGTAGCAATTCAGCCCTATGCTGAATAAGAAGTATTCTCTTGTCTCTCTCTATACTTCATCTTCATCCGGCTTCGATGAAGCAGGGTTCTGTCGCATCGTAATACGTTTATGCAGATTATTTCGCCTCTTTGGAAACCTAAACGGCAGAAAGGCCATCAAGGTAATCTGGAATGAATATCTGATCAATCCCAGGGATTGGCTCATTGCTAAAATGTTCAAAATGTTGGAAATGAGTCATTAATGCCAGAGAATTTGCATATTGTCCAGGAATCGTTTTCCTGCCTTGACCTGTGCTTGTGGTCTCCTGATGCACACAAAGAGTTTGGCTTGAAGATGGTCGAGGGCCTCTCTGGCAACGATCAGTTTCCAATTCAAATATTCTACACCAACCGATGATTTTAAGTCGGTTGATGACGCAGTTGAGTTCTCCACAATGAAATTCATCGCCACGGATCTTACTTCTATTGCTAGAACGTTCAGTTGTTTTGCACATCGCTTACTTCCTTAGTTGTCGGCCGAGTGTGTGAGGTAGCCCGTACATAGAAGCGATATGTCTATAAGCACTGCAGACGCAGTCCGAACGATTTCACCCTCTGTAATTTTCGGCGGTCAATGCCCAGATTCCGTTTCGTTTTTAAGAATTTCTCATGGTTGGCATAGAGGTTTTTACTTAATGAGATAATTACTCTTGTCGAGAGGAGGAAGCGTGTAAAAACCAATCGATGTAAGTTCTCATTGGACCCAACTCCCGTTATCCAGGAAACAAGACCACATTCTTGGTCCCATGTTGCGAGACCGCTTTCTCCACCTTCTCCAGCTGTGATATTGGTCTACCAGCATTCCAATTACGGCATTTCTGTCGTTGTAGGCTGCAGACTGGATTCAATGATACCAATTTGCGATTGGAAACTGCGATGCTTTGCATCGCAGATAGAATTTTGCCGCTATTTTTTTCGATTTGGAGAATGCTTATGAAACCACCTAGCGATATGGTATCATGGAAACCGTATATTATATGGGAAGGATACCTCCCCGTTTTCTGTCAACTTCTTAAGAAATCGTTGATTCCCCATAACGGTGGGGGTGAGGGGGTTCTCCCAGACCATAGGGAAAGAGGAATGTGTTCCGCAGGGATTTTTACTTCGCGTCAATCTCTTCGCCGAAAACATCAAGAATATCACCTCGCTGCTGCTCGTTGATTTTCAAGCCACGCTGTAGTAGACGACATTTCAATTTCTTTATGGGAGCCTAGATGCTATGAAACGCGTCTCTCGTTACCCTAAAACGCATAATTTGGGGTTTCCTGTTAAAATGGAATCCACTTTCGTCACCTTGACAGGGCTTACCCCATCCAAGACATGTTCCTAAATGAAGCGCGCCTAGAACTGTTGAACTCACATCAATTCCTTGGTCTTTCACTAATTATGTCAAAAATAGGGTAATATCCCAAAGACATAAACTCAATCAGGAAAAAAAGATGAATGGAGACCAATGTAACTTTAAAATCATGTATATATTTACAAACCTCAATTTACTTTGTGGAAACCTTATAAATAACTCGTAACATTCGATTTAAATTTATCCAAGCACCTAAGTATATCAATATTTACAACATGGAACTAACTCTGAATGCAAAAGCGATTAAATTGGGAGGGATAAGCTATGTAAAGCATCCGAAATGTGATAAATAGCATTAATTAAATAAGACAAACGACTGAGCGTAGGTAAATAGAATCGTTAATGCTAAGATTACTGGCTGAAGCGAATATACCCAAGAGAACCGAATTCTCCTGAATGGTTCCTTTCTCGTCCCATCGGTAGATGGAAATGTGACAGTTGCTTCGTCCTGAAGAAACCCAAGATAGTTAAAACAAATTGCCGCATAAATGTGCGACGACATCTCTAATACAGATGATGGTCTTAGTTTATCAGATAATAAAGTTACTGCCATGATTTAATAAAAAGTTATCCTGCTAACATGATTCAAGGAAGTCCGGAACTGTTGCTTTTGGCCAATTTCATTCAGAAAAGATAAAACTCCGTGGCATTGCTTCGCAACATCTTAGGTCAAAATAGTGGTGATTTTGGGCATTTTAATGTCAAAAAAACATGGAGAAATGTACAGAAATCTAAGAAAATAAGAAACAGATTTTTGAATAGACCTAGGGGAAAATTACGTTCATTAATACCTCAACACCATTCATTAATACCCTATCGCCCTTCATTAATAACCTATCGCCCTTCATTCAAACCCTATCGGCCTTCATTTAAACCCTATCTCCCTTCATTTCAACTCGATCGCCCTTCATTTAAGCCCTATCAGCCTTCATTAAAATCCTATCACCTTTCATTTATACATTATCACCTTTTAACTCTCTCTCCTTCCCTACAACACGTTCGGACGAGTTGGGAATGAGGGAGGCAGCTCCCTACACATCCAGGACCCGAATTAGTCTCGCCACAAGAGGTGACATCCGACTGTTTTTATTTCTTAACGCCACTCTTATTTTTCATGTGAGGGGGGGGGGCAACTGGATAATGAAACTAACATAGATATCAGAATGCCAATTACAGGCAAGACCGAGGACACCGGAAGCAGGTCCTCTTAGAGGATGGGGGGAGGGAAACGAGAAAAAAAAACAAACAGGAGAGGAATGTGTGTTGTGTGTGAAAGAAACAAGTGAAAGAATTAGAATGCAATGTTTTTAATTACTGCCATACGCGCGTGATGATGTGATGGGCGCAATTGCCTGGGCGCATTTCCGAAACCCCCAAAGTGATTAACGGTAGCGCCTTGTGTCCGCTCTCGCTGGCTATCGAATCCGGTACCCGATGGTGGAACTCAAACGCAACAGAGATTAGACCAAGAGATCTCAACCTTCGATTGGACCGTCTTATTGAGGCTGATATGGTTGTCATGACGACTGGGTATCCCTGGATTCCCATGCCCTTTCCGAGGCTTGGCACAGGTTCTAATTTCAATAATTTTGTTTCGTTTATTTTGGGGGTGGGGGGTGGGGGTGGGGGGAGGATTTATAAATGATTTTTTTTTGTTTATGTTTATCTCTTTCGCACAGGGGAGAAAACCTAAGAAGATTTCCTCGGGGGGAAGGGGGGGGCGCAACCCGAAACCTTTTAAGAAGGGATGCATGAGAGTCTATCCCTTTCGCCATTCGTTCCTTGCCTCGTGGATCAGATCACCAACCGCATAATAAAATGTATATAAAGATAAGAACGACAACCATTGTTGGGGGTGTTTTAGACTTTGTGCATGATAATGCGTGAGGAACTACTTTCCCCAAACGGACATGAGTATCAGCGTATTCACCCAATGGGCGGCCAGCTCATGGAGGCAACTGAACGTATTATATTCCCCCTCGCTTAGATGACCCCCCCCCCTTGAAGTCAGAAATCCAAGCGAATGAACATTAAAAGGATGAAACTAAATCTAGGATAACAAAGACTGCGATGTGAACCCCACTAAGTGAGGCATTTGGGGTGGCGGATAGGGGATGGGGGGGGGGGGCAAGACATTCATTGACTTCGATCATTTATAGGTGAATGCCATGTCATCCAGCGAGGAACCTTGACTTTATTACCATGGAAACGGTCACCGAATCAATATTACTGCCCAAAACATGCGAATAACTTCCAGAAATACTTATATTACTGACAAAACCTGCAAATAATTTCTAGAAATATTCCTATTAGTGACAAAACCTGCAAATAATTTCTAGAAATACTCCTATTGCTGCCGAAACTTGAAAATAACTTGCTAGATTTATGCTAGGTGGGACTGAACTGGGTGCTAGATTTATAAAGATGCTAGGTGGGACTGAGCTGGGGACTAGATTTATGGATAAAGAAGCTGGGTGGGACTGAACTAGGAGCTAGATTTATGGATAAAGATGCTAGGTAGGACTGAATTGGGGGCTAGATTTATGGATAAAGATGCTAACTGGGACTGAACTGGGGGCTAGATTCATGGATAAGGATGCTAAGTGGGACTGAACTGGGGGCTAGATTTATGGATAAGGATGCTAAGTGGGACTGAACTGGGGGCTAGATTTATGGATAAGGATGCTAAGTGGGACTGAACTGGGGGCTAGATTTATAAAGATGCTAGGTGGGACTGAACTGGTTAAGTAAACAGAAGATGCCTCTACTCCTTTTCTTGTTTTTATATGCATAGCTTTAGCGTGGGTTGACTTTGTGGTGGTCATCTTTGTTCGTTGTTTACATTTAACGAGTGGCTATTCTTTCATTTATTTATCATCTTTCCTCCTTGAGTAAAAAATAAAGGATCAAATAAGGATAAGCCATCTTAAAAAGACAAAGATGGCGCTCCATAACTAATTCAAATTAGAGATGGCTTCCCTTTATTAGTAGTTGACCTTTTGTGTTTCATGAATGTTGTAGTTACCTAATAATAGTAATCATACTTGACGTCAGAAAATTAGGATTGGTAGGTAAAGATAAGCCCGCTAGAAACTGAATGAATAAAAAGATTTACTCGCAAATTAAGAAAAAGAAAACCTAACCAATTACCCTTAAGTAATTTGTTTTCTCTTTCCTAATATAAAAGTAAATCTTTTTACTCGATCATCTTATGGCGTATCTTTACTAGGCTATGTTATATATGTCTTATCTTTACTGGGCTATGTTATATATGTCATATCTTTACTGGTTATGTTATTTATGTCTTATCTTTACTGGGTCATCATAAATATGTCTTATCTTTACTGGGCCATCTTAGATATGTATTATCTTTACTGTGCTATGTTATATATGTCTCAACTTTAGTGGGTCATCTTAAATATATCTTATCTATACTAGGATATGTTATATATGTCTTACCTTTCCTGGACTATGTTATATATGTCTTATCTTTACTAAGTCATCTTAGATGTCTTATCTTTACTGGGCTATGCTATATATGCCCTATATTTACTAGTCTATGTTATATAGGTATTATCTTTGCAGGGCTATGTTATTTATTTCTTATCTTTACTGGGCTATGTTATATGTGTCTTATCTTCACTGGGTCCTTTTAGATATGGCTTATCTCTACTGGGATATGTTATATAAGTCTTATCTTACTGGGATATTATATATTTCCTATCTTTACTGGACTATGCAATATATGTCTTATCTTCACTGGGATATGTTATATATGCCTTACCGTTACTGGGCTATGCTATATTTGTCTTATCTTTACTGGGCCATTTTAGATATGTCTTATCTTTAATGGATCATATTAGATCCGGCTTACCCTTACTGGGTCATCTTAAATATACCTTATCTTTACTGGGTCATTTTCGATATGGGTTGTCTTTACTGAGTCATCATAGATGTGGAATATTTTTAACGGGTCGGTTAGATATGACTTTCCTTTACTGAGTAATCTTAGATGTGCTTTATCTTTATTGGTTCATCTTAGATATGGCTTATCTTTACCTAGTAATGTCATATATCGCTTTTCTTTACTGGGTCAACTAATATATGGTTTATCTTCACTTGGTCATCTTATATATTCCTTATCTTTACTGAGTCATCTTAGATGTTTTTTCTTTACTGAGTTGTCTTCGACATGACTTTCTTTACTTGGTCATCTCAGATATGCTTATCTTTACAGGCTCATCTTAGATATGACTTATCTGTACTGGATCATCTTCAATATGGCTTATCTTTACTTGGTTATCTTAGATATTTTTTATCTTTACTTGATCATCTTAGATTATTTTTACTGGATCATCTTAGATATGGTTTATCTTTAATAGTGATCACAGAGATCGCTTCTATTCTCTTAATCCCCAAATAAATAATTTGTAAACAGAAATGAGACCAATAAAGAAATAACAGAGATAAGACTAATCGTATTTGGACCTGGTAATTATAAGTTAAACCAGCTTAAGGAAAACTAAACCTAGAACTCTCAGGAGTAGGGCCATACAAGGAAGACCGTGACACTAAGGTACGAACATATCCTTACAATTAACTATTAATGGATATTGGTCAGGGTTGGTATTTTTTATGGCTAAGGTCAAAGCCTAGAATTCGAGAATCCATCGATTGGGTCGTCTCACCTGTGTTTAATGATTTACACACATTTTCAAAAGAAAGCAACGCCCCTGCAATTGCAGACCTCGTTTCCCTGACTGTTGGTTTTCGGGAAAATGAAATTAGATATAAGATACTAAACAAAAAGGCTCAGTTAGTATCTTTCTAACGTCAAAAAATTCTTAGATACTAAAATAGTTCTTTGGCTTTGCCTTTTGAAGGTGCATTAGCGAAGTTTCAATTCTCATTTGTATGTACCAGTCAAGTTCACACGGCGACAACCAGTGAAATAAATTAAAATCAGGAACCAGTGAGACCAGTTTTGCAAAGTTAGCACCGCAAGGGTCAACAATGCAAAAAGACCCTGTGACGCAATCCTATGATGATAGTTTAAAGGCTGTTCTAGCTCCACTGCTGCTTTTCTTAGGAGAATTTGAGACGCACCATTCTTAGCCAAGAATCGATGCTACTGGTTTGTTTTCTATCACTATCTTCGGAACTCTCTCTACTCCGCCCCCATCACATCCCTTATTACCCCTTTTGTACTGGTCTTGAATGGATCTTAAGGGTTTTGCTGACCTGTAATTCCGTACTAGAATTTCAGTGTTTATAAGCACTTTTTGTCCACTTATTGAATCACAGACGCCTTTTAAGAAATTTACAAACCAAACAATTCTCGCTATTTTAAGAGGGTGCCTTCGGCCATCTCAAAATAGCAGAAAGCTCAATTAAACACGAATAGTGTATTTGGATTTCCTCGTCGGTTCCAGTCGTTTTAACTTGGAAATATTGTACAGAAGTAATTCCAGAAAATGTTAAAGAAAAACTTGGTGAAGAATTTGGGCAGTTTACTAAGTTGTGAAGAGCTGATGTACCTTCTTATAGTTTCGCCAAACAAGACATATTCGAGTTACAGATTGATAAATGACAATTCTTTGAAGCCTTGTTTTATACAGTTGTGCATTTATTTGACATTAATAGTTATTAACTCAAGTGAAAAACACTAATTTTTATAACTCAAAAAGATTAAAAGGAACTAAGGAGCACCCTGAGACCAAGAAGATCAAAGAATCTCACTCTACCACAGACCACATTATTGGTCATTCTTTCTTTCCAAAATTAATGATACTACAGTTATGGGACCTTAATCAACAAGTGTGGTGGGTATTTAGATCCAAATGTCACGTCATCTCACTGGAACCTTGACATTAGGGAGCTACGGAGTAAAACTCGAACCGGCTCATCGGAAAGGTCCAAAGGGGGAAAAGAAATGAGCAGAAAGTAAAGATGAAGTGAAAAAAGGCGGGATGAAAACCCCTATAATAAGAGTTAGTTAAAAAACCCTGTTTGTATACAGGGGAGTGCAATGAAAACATCCAGGGACAAACTAAAGAGTACACATACTCAAAACTACAGATGTAAACCCTTTTGTGTTTTCTTTCGATGTGTTTTGGGATAACCGCCGGATAGAGCCCCGATTCGGATATACTTTACGGCGGCTGCCATTAAGCCACTTCCCGGTTCGGATAGTTTGTTAAACTTAAAAATCCTCCAGTGTGGCATTGGAAAGTGTGAATTGGTGGTAAAAAACAGACTAAAGGATTTTGATATAGTGTGGTGAAATGAATCTCTTTTCGTGGGGTTTTCATGTTGAAGCTGAACTAACTAACACTCATTTAACATAATCATATCGGTGGTAATAAATTAGTGGAAATTTGTTTGTGGTAAATAGTTAGTTAATTGCGCCATTCGTTCTTTTTAATCATTGGCGAGGTACCCTGACCGAATAATCAATCATTCGTTAACCAAGGGGGGGGGAGGGTCGACCTTAGGGGTGTGCGAATATTGAAACCTCTTTTGGATAGATTGTGGGGTTGTAGAGTGATATGTTGTGTGTGTGGAGAGGGTAGGGAAGAGACAGCGGTATTATGAGTGGCTGTGTGTGATGAAGTGTGAATGGAGATGCCTGCGCACCCGCATCACGTTTAGTGAATCCAACAATAGGCGAGTAGCTCCCTACGTACGCTATTTATGTGTCTGGTGTCACCGGAATCGAACCCAGTACCCAGGCGTCATAAATCCAAGTCAATATCCACTAGGCTAGCGAGAGCTTTATGTGATCGACAGCAATTAAAATATTGACAGTCAAATGTGTAAGGCAAAAATCAAAACTTTGCACTCACCGCGCTGTACCGAGGTTTTAAGGGCCGTCGCAGGTTAGGGATTAAGTAAAGCTTATAAACTTAAGGGTTAAGTAAAGCGTTTTTATATTTTTATAAGGTTAAGAGTTAAGTAAAACTCTTTATTATATATATATTATTCAAATTATTCCTTGCTCTCACGGGGCGAAGAAAAAAGGAAGAAATTCTGTCGACAAAATTCTCTGCGCAGTCGACGGTGCGTGCAAAGTCTTGACTTTGCCTTAGATTTTTTTAAGGGGAAACCAGACATAAAAAAAGTACTAATAATTTGGTAATTTTCAAAATATAAACTTAATTTAAGGAAAATACATTCGATCTTAACTTTCTAAGATCAATTATCATAAGACAGTTATCACAGTACAGGTAAATTTAACAATATAAATACCGTTTCCAACCTTGGTCGCTATTTATTTAATTACATCCGATCTTATTCTTTATTGCAACCTTAAAACAGAAATGATTTCCACTTTGGAACTGAAATGATTACCTGCCGTTGTAAGGACGAAATTCTTTCTAACATCTGCCATATTCCTAGTTTAAAGATTGAAATCCTACACCCCCACAATTAAGTATATATCAATTTAATCAGGCAATTATTAAATATTTGTTAATTAAATCAACGAATCCCAAGGAATCTCTTCTTGTAACATCTAAATCACTTGGTAATCACAAGGTCAACTGACAAATATGCTTCATCATTTATCCGTTGGATGATATCACGCGGTTGGCATGGAGATCGATTTTGTTGTTAACATGGCTGTAAAAGTTGTTTTTTATTTTTTAAAAATATTATTTTATGCATATATTTTAGAAGTATTGGGTTGCTCTAATGTTTCCATATTTATATACGTGTTTTCCTCCAGAAATAGTAAAAGTCCAGTTTCTATGACAACCGGAATAAACAAAACATTGGATAAGATCGGTGTTCTTTTTGGGGGGAAATATTGGAAGAAAAAAGTCCCGTTTTAATCAATGCAATGCTGGAATTAACGTTGATTGTGTTATAAAGTCCATATTTTTGTGTTTTTTGAACGATCTTCCCCTCTTTCGCCATTAATTCTAAATTTTGAGTCGTTAACGAGGAATGATAGAGCACAACCCTCAAACGTGCCGGATATAAGGAACAGGTATCCTATTTAAACTAAATTTCTTCATGGAAGTTATGGCTTCCTGTATAATGCAAAACGGACAACAGAAGGAGAGGATTAAAGCGACATTAAATGACTTAGCAGAATCAGTCTCGTAAACACGTGTGGCGAATACTAAACAAGACTACGGAACCAGAAGGAAAGTCCCTCCAATGACGTGGGTTTTGTGATAAAATGATAAATAGTTATTGCATTGATGGTTTCCCATGGTTCAAACCACTTACAAGTGCCTTTCAATGGCTCAATGAGGCTTCTGCCACTAGATGGCGCCAACCAGCGCCAAATCAGATGGCAGATTTGAAATCTGCAGGGGGAATAACTATATGTCCCATCGCCATATGGGTTATTTCATGGCTCTTAATGGGTACAATTGAACTTTACTCCTTTTGTAATAAAGCGACGCCTAGACCTGGCGCTTCGCAGCAAGTAAAAAGTAGAAAAAATAAAGAATTGGGTCGGAATTGGTGAATGTCTAAACATGGTCGGAAATACCGAAAGCTGCAATCACAGAACTTATTAAATTTATGCCCTGGCGAATTGCAGCTGTAGAAGACGTTTCTGAAGGGACATCCAAAAAGTCTAAATAAAGAACTTTCATTGTTCAAATTGTATTTCTTTCTTTAAATTTAAAAATAAAAGCAATTAACTCGTCTCCTTGTTCACTTCTCTTTCACTCTATTATTTATCCACCTGCATGTGTATCTCATTCACCGCTCCTCTTTATTCTATCCCCACTAACTAAAATGCCTTCGTGTGTTGCACGAGTCCGAGAAGAATCCCGGGTGTGTGGCTCGGGGGAAGAAGCATAAACAACAGGGAACTGCCTCTATTTGCTCGCTTATTCCGGCAGACGACAGGTCGAAGGTCGCTCCGTTTGACCTTGAGTCCTTTAGGGTGAAGGGATGGGTAGGGTCATAACTCGAACCTGTCTGTGTGTCTCTTTTAAAAACTGAACCTAAAAAAACAAGTGAATTCACGCTTGCGTGAAAGCGAACCTTAACCATTCCTCTCTAGGGTGAATTGGTCAGATTTCCTTCACCCGATATCACCTCCAAACACCCCAGGTTCTTCCAAACCGAGATAATCACTCTTGAATCAGGGAAGCAAGGAATCAATTGACCCCGAACCAGTCAGAAGTGGTTCTTATTTGTACCGAACAATTAAAAGGATTGAGGATTATAGGATGGGTGGAGTCAGGAGATTAAAACCGTAAGGATGAGTCCTTTGTTGATCATTTTAAGCGACATCCGAGGTTTGGATTTGATGCCACCGAAAGCTTTATTTAGGATTCGATTGTATGGGTGAGATCAAAATCTTCTTCACTTCGCCCTTTTGTCTTTTCCACATTTTTTCACTCACTAAGTACTTTAATACTCCTGTCATGGGGATGAGGGTGCGGGGGTCAAAGATCACCAACCAATGTTCAAGTTCATTCGAGGTTTTGGTGACTTCCAGGAAAACCCGAATAAAAATAGGACATTTTTTTTTCCTACCAAGAAAATTAATTTCCTTCTCACTCCTTCGTCATCTCGATTTAAACCCGTCTGGTGCCATTCGGAGACGAGGGAATCAACAATATATATATATATATATATATATATATATATATATATATATATATGAACTAACTTTTGAGATTTCCCCCGACTCAAATATTAGTTAACTGCTCTTATCAATGTCCCCTTGAGCTATTAAGACACCTTAAAAAGGAAAAGGGAATGATGAAGATAAATGGTTTAATTAGGAAAGAAAGGTGACTATAGTAGGAATTTCATCCCGAAGAAGCGGAGGAGAAGAATGTGATGAAGAGTGGCTGAAATTGGATGCGGAGGAGAAGGACTTGGAAGTGGTAAAGTAGAGATCATTGGGGTTTTCTGAGCAGTAGGGGAAGCTAAATAGGGCAAATACTGTGCTATGGTGTATTAATAGATCAAAGTGATGCCAATTTAAATGTTTACAAATCAGGATGGGACGAATAAATAGGGGGGGGGGGGTTATCATGGCTTTTAAGTTTCATTTTGGGGGGGTAACTGTAATATCGATATTACTATTATTTTGTAGTTGCAGGATTAAGCTTTTGGGGATCCTTGATTGACGATTGATTTGAGGCGATTCTTCTTTTCTTCTTCTCTCAGTTTCCTCTTCTTCTTTTCTCAGATTATTCTTCATCTTCTTCAAGCGCATATTTAGAAGTATCATCGACCTTGACCTGCAGGATTCGGGCCAAAGGTCAATCAATGCCTCATCGGAAACAGAAGTGGATTGACTCAGTTTCATCTTCTCATCATTTGTACTCCCTTTCACACCTCTCTTGTTGTACGCTTATTTCTTATCTTTTGCCGGCCACGAGGGTATTCCACAGGAGGCGAACGAGCTCATACCCATGGGCAGGGAAGCTGAGCGATGACACTACCCGACTGGGGTCAAGTAGGAGTTGAGGAGGGGTAGGGGTAGGGCACCTGTCCCAACTTAAGTGGGTGCGAAATGGATACCAAGTTTACCGGTTCTGAGAGGGAATAGTCATGTGTTGTGTGTCTGTAGAGGGGAGGTAGGAAGAGACAGTGTTGTTGTGCTTGCCACCCTGTTAAACCACTAACCACCGTTACCAATAGTAGTTTACATTCGTCTCCATAAAGACTTCACTCTTTAATGAATAAAATCATGTCTCTTTTCACCCTCGAGAAACCAAGTCCCCATTGGATTACTCAACCATTTCCATCTTTGCTGTCTTCTATCCATCACCTTTTGGTCTTCAAATCCCTCAACTTTGCACTTTAACTTTTGATCTTCCAATCCCTCAACCTCGGATATCACATTTTGGTCTTCCAATCCCTCAACTTTACACTTTCCCTTTTGGTCTTCGAATCCCTCAACCTCAGATAGCACCTTTTGGTCTTCGAATCCCTCAAACTCAGATATTACCTTTTGGTCTTCGAATCCCTCAACCTCAGATATCACTTTGATCTTCCAATCACTCAACTCTGGACAACACTCAAAATGTGTTTAGCTAAATTCTTCTAAAAAATGAACCAAATTTTATTTTCAATTTTCCCGCATAAATATTTTGGAAAATGAAAAGGATCGACCGACGGGAGCAAGTTTCTTCAGCAGGAGGCGCGAATTCGCAATGTTGCCAGAGGAGGGTCAGGAATAGGAAGAGAAAAACAAAAATTCTAAAAAATAATATATTCAGAAAAATAATTCATTCAAATCAAAATAATTAATTTTATTTATAATAATGCGATAAATACCATTTGGACCTGGCTGAGGTTCGTGGCACCCCGTCTGACGAATTGGTTGAGCGGCGGGACGGAAAGGAGATGTGGAATGCTGCCAGGAACATTCTGAGGAAAGTAAATACGTGGTGGGATGGAGCCAGGAATTCTTGGTGGAATGACGACAAGAACATTCCAAGGGACGTGTATACGTGGTTGGATGGAACCAGGAACATCTGATTGATGGGGATGCTTTGTGGGATGGTACCAGGAACATCTCGAGGGGTGGAAATGCCTGGTGGGATGAATCTAGGAACATTCAGAGGGATGTAAATAGGTAGTAAATGGAGCCAGGAACATCATGAGTGACTGGTAGTTTGAATAAAAATAGGAGTGGGGATGGAGTAAGGTCTGTGGGGGTTAGGAATAGGAGTCTGGCTGAAGTGCTTGTGATGGGTGATTCGATAGTTAGATAGGAAGTTGAATGCAAGTAGATTAAATGGTTTGAGGGTGTATTTAACGGGTGCTGGAGTGAGAGATCTGTCTGATAGGTATGAGGAGCTGGTGTCTGGCTGTGCAAGGGATGCGGTTGTGATTACACATGTAGGAGTGAATGATGTGAAGAAAGTGGGTGCATGTGAGTTACTTGAGAGGAACAAGATGTTGATTAAAAAGGTGAAAGACAGTAGAATGAAAGGTGTTGTGACAGGTGTGCTTCCAAGAATGGATGTGGGGTAGAATGGATGTCTCGTGCGATTGGGCTGAATGATTATGTGAGGAGGATGTGTGAGATGAAAGGTGTCATGTTTGTGGATGTGTGGGATAGGTTTGTTGGAATGAAAGAAATGTATGCGATGGATGGACTGCATTTGAGTAGGAGGGGGTAGATGTGTTGTGGGAGGAGTATGATCGTGTTATTAGGTCAGGGAATTATGAGAGGACATTATAGTACTGAAAGTAGAATGGACTGGTCAGATAACAGAAATAGGTTCCAAGGCGATAGAGGTGAGGTCATTCAGGTTTCAAGAGGTGCTTCAGGAATAGGGGGGTTAAATTGTTTGTATACAAATGCTCGTAGTCTTAGAAACAAGAAAGATGAGCTATATAGTTATATTAGCAATGAGGATAACATAACATAACATAACATAACATAACATAATTACACGGATGACAAAAGCCACAAGGGCCTATCAAAGGTCATCCGCCTCCGTCAAAACCCACCCACAAAAAGCACCATCACCGGTGGAAGACAAAATCAAAGTCCCCCACAATATAATATAACGGATGACAAAAGCCACAAGGGCTCATCATAGGTCATCCGAGTCAAGCGGCCTCTTTTTCAAGGCACCCCAACTCCCAGGAAAACTACATCCAGAGGATTGCATCCAGAAACAAGGGTATCACCAATCAAGGCTTGTCAAGAACTAAATCATGCAGCTATAGATATATACAAACAATATTAATATATACAAAACTTAGGAACCATAACAACCTTCCCTTCCCATAAACTCATCCAACCTACTCTTAAATACATTTAGATTTGGACTACCTACTACCCTCTGCGGCAATTTGTTCCAGAAGTCTACCACTCTATTGGTGAAAAAATATTTTCTTAAATCCAACCTACACCTTTGCTTTTTAATTTTCAAGTGGTGACCTCTAGTCCGATTTCCATCATCTAACTCAAAAAACTTGCTAACATCCAATTTATCTATCCCGGAAAAATTTTTAAAGAGCTCAATCATATCCCCTCTCACACACCTCCTTTCGAACGAGAACATATTTAATACCCTCAGTCTATCTTCATATTCAAGGTGCCTCAGGGAAGGAATAATCTTTGTTGCCCTCCGTTACACTGACTCAAGAAGGTTAATATGGGGTCTAAAATGTGGGGACCATGCCTGTATACAGTACTCTAGATGTGGCCTAACATAAGAGTTATAGAGTTTAAGAATAACCTCCTTACTTTTGTAACTGACATTTCTCTTAATAAAACCCAGCACTCTATTTGCCCTATTTCTTGCTTCAATACACTGCTTATAAAACCTTAATGACTTATCTATTACTACTCCTAGATCTTTCTCATCCTCTAATGAGCTCAGCCAATGCCCATCCATTTCATAGTTAAATTCTCTATTTTCTTTTCCCATGAAAAGATAATGTGTTACTGAATCATGGGTTAATGAAATAGAATTTAGTGACACTATAAGTGAATTTGATTTACAGGGTTATAATATGTACATTAGTCAAAGGACAGGTAGGATTGGTGGAGGAATAATTATCTATATAAAAAACAACATTGTTTCAAGTTTAAATACTTCAATAAAGCAGGATGGAGTTGAGTCACTTTGGATAGATATTAGGTTCAGTAAAATTAGAATGGTGCATTTGGGAGCTTTTTACAGGCCACCTGGGCAGACTGATGATATGGATGAACTAATGATAAGGGAAATAAGTAAGGAATGTGAAACAGATGCAGTTATTATTGGGGACTTCAACTTAAACTCTGTGGACTGGGAAAATATGATAGGAAGGGATAGAACAAGTGGCAGGTTCATAGAATGCTTTGAGGATAATTTTTTGAATCAATTTGTTAATGAGCCAACGAGGGGGGACAATATATTAGACTTAGTACTTTCTAACACTAATCATTTAGTTCAAGAATTGACTGTTGGGAAAGCATTGGGAAATAGTGACCATCAGATAGTTCGTTTTAACTTGGGAATTGAGAAGGGTAAAATAACTGGGAATGCTGTAAAAGTTACAAATTTTCATAAGGGAGATTATGTAAAACTCCGAAGCTTGCTAAATTTTGTAGACTGGGATGTAAAATCCAAAGGGAAAAATGCCTATGGGATGTGGGATTCTTTCAAGCATATAATAAATGTAGTCCAAGAACAATGTATCCCAATGAAGGCCATTAAGAACAAAAGTAGGAAACCATTATGGTGGAATCAGGAGATAGGTAGAAAAATTTCAGAGAAGAAAAGGGCATATAAAAAATTACAGGTAGAAAATAATATTCAAAATTTAAGTGATTATAGAATGGATAAGAATGAGTTAAATAAGACTATAAAGAAGAACAAAAGGGTGTCAGAAATTAAATTGACTCAGGATAGCAACAAAGATCCTAGAAAGTTCTTTAGTTACTATAAAATTAATAACAAGTGTGGCAGAGTTAAAATAGGACCTATCAAATATGAAGGGGTTGTGAGAGAAACTGATGAGGAAATAGTTGAGGTACTAAATGGTCATTTTGCATCAGTATTTACAAAGGAGAAACTAAATAGTCTTATGTATAGTACTCATGGGTCAGGGAAAGAGGTGTTTACTACCATTAGTGTGGATTGGAGGACGATAAAAGGACTATTAGGTGAGTTAGATACTACCAAGGCCTCCGGCCCTAATAATATTCATTCTAGAATACTTAAAGAAGGGGTAGAAAGTATCTCAATAGCTCTGGAGAAGTTGTATACTAGGTCACTGGAATATGGAGAAATACCCGATGATTGGAAGAGGGCGAATGTAGTCCCCATTTTCAAGAAGGGTAGTAAAGAGGATCCAAATAACTTTAGAACGGTTAACCTAACCCTTGTAGTCTGTAAAATTCTTGAGAAAATAGTTAAAAAAGGCATTTGCCAACATTTAGATAGGGAGGGGTTAATCAGCGATACTCAGCATGGGTTTAGATCAGGTAGATCATGTTTGACTAATTTACTAGACTTTCTGGAGTTTGTAACAGATCAAGTAGATAAGGGAGAGAATGTAGATATAATTTACTTAGATTTTAGTAAAGCATTTGATAAGGTACCACATAGGAGACAATTTCATAAATTAATAATGATTGGGATATGTGGGGGTGTTTCAAATTGGATAGCTGAGTAGCTGAAAGACATGAAGCAAAGGGTAGTGCTAAATGGTGTAAAGTCAGAGTGGAGGAATGTTATCAGTGGGGTTCCTCAGGGATTAGTTCTCGGTCCATTATTATTTGTCATCTATATAAACAATCTTGGGGAAGCAGTTAATAATAAAGTGTCAATTTTTGCGGAAGATACTAAATTAGCAGCTGTAGTTAAAGATATTGATGATAAGTTTAAAGTGCAGGGGGATTTAAATTAATTGTTATCCTGGGCACATAAGTGGAAAATGACTTTCAACCTTGATAAGTGCAAAGTTATTAACATGGAAAAAGATAATAGAGAATTTAACTATGAAATGGATGGGCATTGGCTGAGCTCAGTAGGGGATGAGAAAGATCTAGGAGTAGTAATAGATAAGTTATTAAAGTTTTATAAGCAGTGTATTGAAGCAAGAAATAGGGCAAATAGAGTGCTGGGTTTCATTAAGAGAAATGTCAGTTATAAAAGTAAGGAGGTTATTCTTAAACTCTATAACTCTTATGTCAGGCCTCATCTAGAGGGGAAATCGGACTAGAGGTCACCACTTAAAAATTAAAAAGCAAGGGTGTAGTTTGGATTTAAGAAAATATTTTTTCACCAATAGAGTGTAACAAGGAGTAACAAGGAAAGGAAGTACCCTAGGAGACCTTACGGTCCATTCAAAAAGGGTACCTTTGGACTAGCAATCGAGCAGGCACATGGCTGCTCAATTGTTTTGCGTACCTAAACGGCCGCTTTTCAAGACTTTGTCTAGTCTTGACTTGAACTGGTCAACAGATTCACTGTTGACAACTACCACTGGAAGTGCGTTCCACTTACCGCACATACTGTAAGTGAAAAGATTTCCACACCGATTGTGGTTGTAATGCTTCATTTCAAGTTTGAAGCCGTGATTGCGCGTTCTGTTCTCACTCAGTGTGAAAATATTCTGGTTTCAACATTGTCGAACCCTCGAAGTATTGTGAAAACTTCGATGAGCTGACCACGCAGTCTACGGGTTTCCAGCGAAAACAGATCTAATTCCCTTAGTCTATCCTCAAAACTTTTATGTCGGATAAAGGAAATCAGTTTGGTTGCTTTGGCTTGTACGCGTTCCAACCTTGCGATATCCTTTCGAAACGAAGGACTCCAAAATTGTACGGCATACTCCAAGTGCGGCCAAACAAGGGAGTTGTACAGACAAAGTACTATCTCCCTGTTACGGTATCCAAACTGGCGCTTTATGTAGCCTAACATCCTTTGGGCTTTCTTCTCCGCCTCAATGCACTGTTTTGAGAACTTGAGGTCGCTAGTTCTAGTTACACCCAAGTCCTTCTCAGTGTGACTCGATTCAAGAGCAGTGCCCTTAAAGATATATTGAGATTGGGGGTTTCTGTGGCCCATATGCATTTCTTTGCATTTGTTCACGTTAAAAGGCATTTGCCACGTGTCCGACCACTCCCCAATCTTCCCAAGATCTTCCTGCAGGCGGGCAGTATTTCTATCCTTTGCAACGTTCATACCAAGCTTGGTATCGTCGGCAAATTTGGAAATCTTGGCAACCATGTCACCATCCATGTCGTTGACGTAGATGATGCATAGTAGTGGTCCCAGGACAGAACATTGAGGCACCCCGCTAGTAACGGGCACCCACTCAGAAGCCTGTCCATTCACCACCACCCGTTGCCGTCTGCCACTTAGCCAGTTCTCGATCCAGCCGGCTACTTTTCCGTCTATGCCCAGCACTCGCACTTTCCGGAGAAGGCGGCGGTGTGGTACCTTATCAAAGGCCTTCTGAAAGTCTAAGTACACCACATCCACCGCCTTGTCCTGATCGTGCTCACTGAAGACGAAGTGGAAGAATTCCACAAGGTTCGTCAGGCATGACCGTTGCCTTCGGAAGCTGTGCTGGGAACTCCCCAGTAGCAGGTTTGACTCTAAATACGACGTTATTTTGTCCACCATGATGCTTTCCATGAGTTTGCCGACTATCGAAGTCAGACTGATAGGTCGGTAGTTTGACGGTTAGCTACGGTCTCCTTTCTTGAAGATAGGAGTCACCTCCGCTTCAAGCCAGTCTCTAGGAACGCATTCGGTCCGGATTGACATGTTGAAGATTGCGCTCAGGTGCCGTGACACTTGATCGCGCACTTCTTTTAACACTTTAGGTAGAAACCCATCCGGGCCAGGTGACTTGTTTGTCATTAGGTCACTAATCTTCTTTTTTAATTCCCCTTCGCTGAAGTCCATATCCTCCAGCTTTTCCCCCGAGTAGGAATCCATTGGCTGGGGGATGGGACCACACTCTTTAGTAAACACTGAAGAGAAGTAGTCGTTGAGGAGGTTAGCATTTTCTGCATCTGAATGCTTTAATGCCCCCTCCTCATTTCTCAAAGGGCCAATCGTTCGACGGATTGGTTTACGGCTGTTCACATATCCAAAAAACTCCTTGGGATTCTCTTTACAGAGTCTCGCCACTCGGAGTTCCTCAGACCGCTTAGCCGCCCTTATGCTGGACTTCACTCTCCTGGCTAGCCTCCGGTATTCTTCAAAGTCACCCGAGATCTTCGATTGCCGGTACACAGTCCTCTTCTCCCTAAGCAGTTGGCCGATTTCTCGATTAAACCACTTTGGTTGAACAGAAGACCGACGGGGACATTTCATAGGGATGAAACGTGATTGGAGACTCATGAACTTATTTTTGAAACTGTTCCACGAGTCTTCAACAACATCTGGAACAAATTGCTGCGGGAAGTAGTAGGTAGTCCAAATTTAAATGTATTTAAGAGTCGGTTGGATCAGTTTATAGGGAGGGAAGGTTGTAATGATTCCTAAGTTTTGTATATATTAATATTGTTTGTATATATCTATAGCTGCATGATCTAGTTCTTGACAAGCCTTGATTGGTGATACCCTTGTTTGTGGACGCAATCCTCTGGACGTAGTTTTCCTGGGAGTTTGGGTGCCTTAAAAAAGAGGCCGTTTGACTCGGATGACCTATGATGAGCCCTTGTGGCTTTTGTCATCTGTTATATTATATTGTGGGGGACTTTGATTTTGTCTTCCCCTGGTGATGGTGCTTTTTGTGGGTGGATTTTGACGGATGCGGATGACCTTTGATAGGCGCTTGTGGCTTTTGTCATCCGTGAAATTATGTTATGTTATGTTATGTTAAGGGAATTCTTGGTGTGATGGCGCCAGGAACATTCCGATTGATGGGAATTCTTGGTGGAATGGTGCCAAAAACATTTCAAGGAACGTATATACGTGGTTGAATGGGGCAAGGAACATCCTGATTGATGGGAATGCTTTTCGGGATGGCGCCAGGAACATTGCGAGGTGTAGAAGTGCCTGGTGGGATGGATCTAGGAACATCCTGAGGTAACAGAATTCTTGGTGGGACGGCGACAGGAACATTCCGATGGATTGGGATGCGTGATTGGATAGAATCAGGAACTGCCAGGTTTATGAGAATTCTTGGTGGGATGGCACCAGGAACATTCCGAGGGATGGGAATATACTGTGGGTTGAGGCCAGGAACATCCTGAGTGATTAAAATAAATGGCGCGATAGAGCCAGAAACACTATATGGGATTGAACCAGGAACATTCTGAGGGATGGGGATTCCTGAAGTGAAGGAGCGAGGAACGTGTAATGGGAAGGAAATGATGGGTGGTAAGAGAGCTAGAATAATTCGAGGGACGGGAACGAACGGTGGTATGGCACCGGAAGCGTGGTGAGGGAGGAGATTGTCTGGCGGAAAGGGGCTAGGAACTTTGTTCGGGCCGGGACGACGTGGTTGTAAGATGCCGGGAACGTGTAGTTAGACGACCCCGGAAATGTTGAGAGTGACGGGAACGCGTTGTGGGAGTGAGGCGCTGGGGAGGTGTTGGCGAGGGTGAATGAGTTAGGTGAGTGAGTGGTGAATAAACAAGCAACTTCAGGTGTTCCTCATCACTCGGACTCCGATCATGTGGAGGCCCATGTCAATGGCCCCCGAGGGCGAATCGACCCTGTGGTGGAAGCAAAGAGTGGCGATGTGGATGAAGTGGAAGTCGTCACTCGGAGTCCCCGGGATGGTGTAGTTCACGTAGTGGTAGCGAACCATCGCAGCCGAGTGCAGAACGACATTGGGGACGAGAGCTTCGCGATAAGTATGACCTAGAGACTTTCAGCTGCGAACAAGGAATAAGGGAATGTAAGAAAGATGCTAACAAGTTGATAAAAAGAGGAAATTAAAAGAAAGGAAGATTCGTCTTCTTTTATACCTGCAGAATAATCAAAGCGGATTAAGGTATTAGGAACGGACGTTGTCGAGCCCTGTTACTCAACGTCTTATATGAAGAAAGATGCAAAAAATAAATATACGCCCACAAAATGTTAGGAATATTGGAATACTTCTTTCTTCCTGTAGTACAATTAATGTCCAATGGATCTTCGAACAACCGTCGCTTCAAGGCTTCTAAAGTGGCTAAAGAAATATTACAAATAGGCCCAAGAACTGGGGGAAATTAGTACCTGCATCTCTTGGATATTATGTACGTGCAGTGAGGAGGAGGAAGCCTCTTTAAACCAATATTAAGAATAGGAATAAGTGAGAAGCATTTGGAATTTTGGCCCAGGACAATTTGTCAAGGTTTTCAAAAAGGGTTACAGCCACAATTGTAACAAGGTAGCATTTCTTATCTGGTGGGTGTGAGGGATGGGGGGCTATCGGAGGTCAAAGTTGGTTGAGTGTGTTGGCAATATCAACTCGGAAAAATCCTTTCTTAAAGAGAAACTTCTACCAATGTGTCAAATATTCAGCTTTTGAAAAGGAAAGTTGTTTATCTTCTAAAGGGCAACATAATGGCAGGAGGAAGGAGGATTAAAGGAGTCCATTGGCCGAGAGTCAGTCCACAGACATGAACCACATAGACAGGAGACTTTCACGAAAAAGTACCCCAGTCGAAGGAACATGGTCAGAATTAACGAAAGTCATCAGACGCCAAGCACGGTGGGAAATACCGAAAGCTGCGATCACAGAACTTAATAAATCTATGCCCAGGCGCATAAGCACCTGTAGAAGACGCTGAAGGGACGTCCAAAAAGTACTAATTAAGGACATCCATTGTTCAAATTGTATTTCATTCTTTAAGTTTTCAAATAAAAGCAATTAACCGAGTATCTATTTATATTTACTCCTTGCTCACACCTCTCTCTATTATTTATCCTCCTGTTTGTTAGTCTCGTTTTCCTCACAAGGAAATCTTCCATTTTTCCTTCCTTCGACTTATCTCTGTTTTATTCCATTTCTTGTGATTTCCCTCGTTCGTTGCCATTTTATTATTCAATTTCAGGATTATAAACGCAGCCTCGCCCCTTGGGGGGCACCGCGAAGAGGTTCTGTCTGTTGCACCCCCCTTCTTGCATCAATACTCCAACAATTTCCTTCCTTAAACCATTTGGCGATTTTCCTCCCCCCCTTTCTTTCACATCCCCTTATTTCCCCATTTTCTTTACGAGTATCTCCACACAAACCACTGGGGAGATGCCATCGTTGGATTACCTATTTTACTTTAAATTAATTAATTATTGAGAAAAAGGGTAAGAATTCCCGTTCCAATAATTAGGAGACGCCTTCGTGTCCTTGTAACCGAGTCCGAGAACAACCCCGGGGGAAAAAGAAAGCTCTGAAATGGCACAACAACACATGGGCAACGCACCCATTTGCTAGCTTATTCCAGGGGGCAGGAGGTTTTTTTAAAGGATACCAATAATGGATGGAGGAAGTGGGGCTGTGCTGGACCCCCTAAAGTTATAGAGTCCGGGTAGCCAAATGTCGGAATTGACTGGCGCTATTTTTTAATAATCAATCTATTTTTTTATTTAATAAAATATATTTAATTTAGTTTTCTTAAGTGCATCCACCCCTCCATGAAGGGGTACCTTCACCCCCCTCTCTATCAGGTGACTTGGTCAGACCGGATTAACCATTCTTCAAAGACACCAATTAAGGATATCAATTGACCTCGACCCAGAAAGAAATGATCCTTATTTGTGTTCAACTCTTAAAAGAGGTGAGGATTATAATGAGGTGCCTGTGGTCAGGAGCAGAGATGTGGATTAACAAAGGTCAATAAGGACAAACGAGATTAAAAGAGGATTTGGGAAAATTCAGACGTGGTAAAAATTCATTTTTATCTTTTTACACACATACACTCTTTTGTATGTATGTATGTATGTGTGTCTAAGATCTCAAACCAATGTTTCCTCTTTTCTCTGGTGATGTTTTTTCGCTCGCAAATCGGTTATCTGCGCCTATCAATGCCCTCTTCCAACAAAAGGATGTCAGCTATAGCTTGGGGAACCTTGCTGCGGTAACATCTGGAGGATTGGGGGCCCTCCCGGCCATAATGCCGGGAGAATATGCGACTCTCTTCCACACAATAGCATTTTGTCCTTATAAACAACTCTCCTCCCAAACGTGGCATTGTTTATTACATCAAATGTTTGGATGTGTAAAAGTATACGGATGTAGGTCAGTCAGGTAAAGATGCATACAGTTTGGCGTTAAACAAGCTAATTTACGTAATTATAACCCACAGTTGCGCTGCCTGTACACCTGTACCCTTTTGAACATGTACACAATTGGGGTCTTGCTCGTTCCATTTCAAACTTTTAAAACTGTTTTAAGAAATAGTTGAGTGTTTAAATTTAATGGACACTTTTAAAATAAAACCCGGTCGGTCTCTTTTTTTAGTTCCAATCATCATGCATAGAATCCATGTCCAAAACAACAGCAATCTTTACTGAACTTTCCTCTTCTCTGCTTACTTAACTTAATTTTTTATTAGACTTCGAGGCCTCTTCCACTTCTAAAGAACCTCCAATGCCTGTCTACTCATTTCCCGAAGTGAAATCAGATTTTTCTTTTTCTTGTTGTCTTTTTTTCATGTGTTTGAATTGGAGTTGTATATATTCGTCATCGCATGTTTTATGGAAAGCGTAATCAAACCAACCATGGCTTCACCCACTGCACAAGATGGAAAGAAACGCATAATGAGCTTGTGAGAACGACCCAGATCCTCCTTAACAACCCTTCAATTCCAATTTAGGATCAGTAACCATCGCGGTTTCTACCACTATACCAAGAGACCTCTGACTATGCCTGAATTTTCATCGATAATAAACAATTCCGAGTCTTGTAACTCACACATATTTCAGACAAGGAAGTCTCTATTTTGGATTCTCGTCCCGGTGGTCGTGACCGGCATATTTTGGAATCTCTGTATATTTCAAAACTCAACACTAAACTTAACTACCCAAAGTCTCAACCCTCTTATTAATTATTTAAATTTTAACCAACTAATTTTTTCCTAAACAATCAACCAACTCGTCATCAATAGTTATTTAAGTTTATTTTTTTCCTCACACTACCATATACAGCTCCAGAAGACCATGCAATACAGGGATCCCTACCTGGTAAGCCAATTTGCTCATGTTGATTAATTTATTTATTTGTTGTTGGTTTTTGTATGTAATTTTTCGCTCCTGTTTTGCTCAATTAACTGGATGTTATATTTCAAGTCTAGTTTTTAATGCTTATTTAATTATATAATTTTATAAAATTGCGTCCTTCAAAATCTGCCGATAATTTACACAGTAGATGTACGAAACGTCACTATCTTAAATAAATGTTCCAATTCGTCGTGGTGGCTTAATCTTCATACTTCGCTGGCGCTTCTCGAGGAATCGGCCATTTAGTTCGATTACGTACATATATACTAGCATAAGTTCCCGGCGTTGCCCGGAATAAAAAGTCGTGTCGCAAATAAATGCAGATGCATATTAATTGAAATTCTTATATTGTGGCACAAGAATATCTTTACAAGCTGATTATTATTAATATAGGTGGGGTCAATGCAGATTCAGGAGAGTTGCGCACTCTCACTATCATATGTATAATATACTTACAATGAGTAATCGTTTCACTTCGCGCGTCCGACAGTTTACGCCGTTAGTTATGAGCGATCAACATTGTGGCCGCAGGAATAGATCGAGCGTCTTATAGATACAGATGAGTAGAAGGTGTTGTAAGAAGTCTTTTCTAGAGTTGAAAATAAAGGACTGAATAATGACGTTTTTAAAATTACGGTTGCGAACAAACTGTTGTAAGAAGACTGTCCAACGGTTGGAAACAGTCGGGTGTTGTATTCTTTTCGGTGTTTTTCGAACTTCATCATGTATAAATTGACGCTTCATCTCCGTTCTTCATAAGATTTGCGGAGCTAGGGAATCTTGAATGGCTTCTTGCTCTTATGTTGTCGTTAATTATATCTGATTTCTTTCATTACCTTTTCTTCTATCTGCTTTGCCTGTACTTTTATAGATTTATTTTTGGGTTTCTTACACGCCTTCATTTTGTAATGTCTCGGGTTTTCTCTTCAGTCTTTGCAAGACAGAGAAGAGCGTAGAGGCTGGGTGCTAGAGCGTGGCTCTTCCCAAAGCCGTATAGATTTTCCTCTTTTTGCTTTCTCTTAAATTTCGGAATGTACATTGAGTTCTGACTTTAAGGGTAGCCTTTGTGAGGTTCTTTTATAGGGTTCCTACTGGTTCATAGTTCTGTAATTCCTCTTTTGTCGCCAAAATTGACCACTTGGTGAAAAAGACCTCGTTGTCTAGAAAAAGTTCTTTTCCTTTCTTTGGCCAGTATTGAAGCACGAACTTTTGTGTGTATGAGTTCCTACTCATGAATCACTTTTGTAAGGTTTGATGTGTGATTTCATGTCACCGGGAACCCCACTTCGTGAGGAATGAGTTATAAATCCTTGTTTCTGCATTCATTGTTGTTTATTTCCCATTTCCCATTAATCCTATCATTCGCCTCTGATTTGTTTTTTCCTTTAATCCGTTTTCCTTTATTCCTCTCAATCCCTCTGTCTGTCGCCTCTCTTAACGTCATCATCCGCAGTGGCCAAACCGAGTGAAGGCAAAGTGGCATGGTTGAGCGAATGTTTGTTGAAGTGGAGGGGTTTGTTAGTTCCCTCAGCCCTTTCTCCAGACCCTATTTTAAACTGTAGGCTTGACTGAAATAGGCTTCAGACGGTAGAATTTGTGGGGAAATCATTGCAAAAGGCAACGGATCCTGGGTCCAGGGAGCTGACCTTCCAAGATCCTTAGTTGGACCACTTTTACATCCACTTTCGAAGGCTTTTTACCTCCTCACCAATCTTTTTACTCCTTTTCTGAAGACTTTTACCACCCCTACTTTTTATTGTATTTTCGATTGCTTTACCACACCAATCCTCTTCTCCTTCCTGGATTTTTAAAACATTTCACCGCATCATTCCACCTTTTCCTGTTTTTATGAAGACTTTTACGAACCACCCAATATTTTATGTATTTCTAAAGGGGTCTACCACACTAATCCTTTTGCTCTTCTATTTCTAAAGGTTTATACTACACTATCTCAATGTTTCTAGTATTTCTGAAGTTATGAAGGCTTCTACCATATATTTTCCTCCTGTACCTATATTTTAAAGACTTTTACCACACGATCACTATTTTTCCCTGTATTTACGTCAGCTTTTGCCTCGTACTCCATCTTCATTCTGCATTTCTGGAGGTTTTTACCATATCACCCCTCTTTTCCTGTATTGGTGAAGGTTTTTTTCCTCACAACTGGGTGTTTTTTTTTTCAAATCACTCCTATCTTTTCCTGTATTTCTGCAGGCTTTAACGCACCATTCCTCTTTCCCAATATTTATGATTTTTTTTTATACCACATCACCATTTTTTCTTGTATAATAAAGGCTTTGGCCACAATACCACTCTCATTTCCCCTGTTTTCACAGGTTCTATATTTTCACAGCTTTTACCTTACGTTTTCAGTATTTCTGAAGGCTTTTAACCCTCCCTCTTTTTCTTGCATTTATGAAGGCTTTGCCATATCATCCCCTTTTTTCTTTATTTCTGAAGGCTCATACCAACCTACCTCTTTTTTTCTGTATTTTTAAAAATTTCAATACAGCCTCCATCTTTTCCAAGCTGTATTTCTCAAGACTTTTCCCACATCACCCCTCTTACTTCTGTATATCTGAAGACTTTTTCCTCACTCTACTCCTATATTTCTTGCATTCTTGAAGGCTTTTACCGCATCATCCTTTGCCTGATTCTGGGTACGGAATGTGCTCAGTTAGGGACACTAAACTGTATGTTAGTAAAACCTATTTGGTTGCTTTAATTTGCCTCGGCTCGGGGGGAATTTTGAGGACGTTGAATATTGGATATTGTGAATTATAACATGAAAACTATCAATTTAACGATAGTAAGTTTTAAATATGCAAAATACTTTAGTAACACATAAAATATGGAATTCACATCATTGAGAATTGCTATTGAGAATTTAATCGGTTTTGATACACTGATTTTATTCATTTCACTTTTAGGCCCTGTGAAAACACTAATTATATGTGAATTCATATGTGATATTGATGAATCTCTCTCTCGACAAGCTGGTCTTGTTTTAGCTCCTATTCGAAGAAGTATTCCGATCCCAAGCAAGTTTACTTCTGGCGGCAAGAAGAGAGATTATGAAGGCTCTTATCTGGCGCGGCGCAGGAAAGGGTCATTTCGCTCTCTCCCTCGCTTCATTGGGAACCGGAAGCTCAACCTGAAATTCCATTGGATCACACGGGAAGGCTTGTGTACATCGATGAAAATCCCTTGATTAGCCAGAGGCAGCGTGCCCCACAATCTCACGTTTTTCTGTGTTTTTTTTAAAACTTTTACGACAACTCCCTAATTTATTGTAACTTTTTCTATATTTCTGTATTTTCAGTATTTGTGCAAACTTTTACCACACCTCTTTTTTTCTAATTATAAAGTCTTTTACCACGCTATCCTTGATGTTCCTGTATATACGATGTTTTTTCCACACATTCTCTTCTTTCTGTATTTATGAAGGGTTTTACCATAAAATAAAGTTCCTATTTTTTTCTAGATTTCTAAAGGCTTTGTTATCTATATTCTGAAAGCTTTTGGCCCCATCCTAACTCGTTTCCCTTTACTTCAGAAGGCCCATAACAGACCATTTATCTTTTCCTTCATTTTTAAATCGTTTTCCTTATATTTCTGAAGACACTACCACTCTACTACACTTTGTCGCATATGTATAGAGGTATTTACAACACTATCCTTCCCATCAACGGATTTACGAAGGTTTATCCACACTGACCACTTTTCTTGTCTTTTTTCACTATTTATAAAGGGATTTAGCACACTCCCACCCTTTTCTCTAAGGCTTCATTGACTATTTATAAAGGATTACATTACCTATTTATAAGAACTTTTCACTATTTATAAAGGGTTTTACCACACCTTTTTGTATTTCCGAAGGCTTTTAACCGCATCTTTCATGCATGTTTTTCTGCAGGTGATGAAGCTTCGAATACAATTAATGTAGATTGAGAAATCATTAAATGGATTATAATTGAGTTTAATTATAGTAAGGCATCTGGGCTGGATTGATTGATTGATTATTCAATCAAGAGTTATTGTCGCCCGTCAGAAGGAAGGAGGAGAAGCTAAGCTGGGGCTGGACGGAGCGCTGAATCCCGTCAGCACGGCGGCCAGGATGGCAAATCGCCGCGCCCCTTATGGGGACCTGGCCTGGATTACATTCATTCATAAGTTACCTAAAGCAAGTGCATAGAGCAAATAAAGTATACCCGTATACAAGCATGGTCACCACACTTTAGACATGATGTCAACCTGCTAGAGTCAGTGCAAAGGAAGGCAAGGAGGATGATACTTTCCTTGAAGCACCTCGAATATGAAGATAGGTTGAGGGTACAGAAGATGTTCTCATTTGAAAGAAGATGTGTGAGAGGGGATAAGATTGAGCTTTTTAAAATTTGTTCTGAGATGTGTAAGTGGGATTTTAGCAAGTTCTTAGGGTTGGAAGGTAGTAATAGGACTAAGGGACACCACTTGAAAATTAAAAAAAAAACAGTAGTGCAGAGTGGATGTTAGGAAGTATTTTTTACGAATCAAGTGGTAGATTACTGGAATGGTTTACCACAGGAGACAATAAGCAGTCCAACTTCAAATGTTTTCAAGCGCAGGTTGAATTAGTATATGGGGAGGGTAGGTTATCATGTTTTTTTTAGTTGTTTTGGCGCCAAATTATACATTGTAATATCAATTTGTGTATATATTATTGATCTGTGTATGGCATGATTTAGTTGATGGTGAAGTGTGGCAGTTGGGACGCAATCTTGTGGATTCAGTATATGTTATGTTATGTTGCTTTTATTGTACACTCCCCTCTCTGCTAAGAAGCATACTCGTTAACATGGTTTAACCTCCATAACATTGCCGTGGAGTTTGTTTTAAATGGTTAAGAACCAGCAGACTGATATGGTCCTCCCGCTGACTGTGATTTTTAGATGTCTTTTATCTGTTAATAAAGTATAGGTTAGGTTAATTGACTTGGGTTCACTAGCTAAATAAATAAACCCAACTCGACCGAAGTTAATTAACAGGTAAAATATGGATAAGATCAGGAGGATCAATGAGAAACTGTTCATAGGTATAATTCTCACCTTAATAGGATGAGTTATCTTTGTCAATCTACAGGGTGGGCCCAAAATAGGCATAAAGTGTCATATTTCTGCATTATTTGATCTTATTTGCCTATGATTCTACGTCCTTTAAATGTCCTTCATCGATTTTGATGCATTCATCAAAATTGCTCAAGACCAAATAAATAAGTGTTAGTCTATACTAACTTTTAGACCACCCTGTAGATTTGGGTCCCTAAATTTGTTGGGGGAGGATTTAGAGGAGCCAAAAATCTTACCTAATGAAGACGGACTCCATCTTCCTGGCACCGCATCCTGAATGGCGCTGAAGTGCAGGAGACCCGAGCGACCTCTAGAATTAGAGCGCCTCGTTTTATGGCACTATGTATTTTTCACCTATTTTCACTTCTCCTAACTCTACCACTTCTTCCGAACGTATCTTGAACAGTTTTCTGGACGATCCACCCTCGATAGTTTTTGCCTTATATTTCTGCAAATCCTAAATTTACAAGAAAAGAAAAATTAATTTTACTGGTTTATGGCAGCAGTTTGGTGACTAGTTATCAGTAGTATTATCTCTAATTAGTGACTAGTAGAGTGGTAGATTTCTCATGTGCCGATGACTCGAAGATTGGCTGAATACTTGGTCTCAAATACCAGTTATTTTCCTTCCAAAGGCTGCGAGGATTTTGTCATTTCATTGCCTCTTTGGACTCCTTCAAATTTATTCTCTTGGTAGCAAATTTTTTGTAAATTGTAAATTTTTTTTAACAATTCCCTTCTATTTCTTTAAGGTGTATTGGATAGGAAACAAGCCTATGTAGTTTGAGTAAACCGAAAGTTTGGGGCTGAAGAAATAAAATAAATATTAATCATAAATCAAGGGCAGCTTAAATATAATTTAGGAAAACCAAACTAAATTATCGAGAAAAACGTGTCAAGGTCGTAAAAAATGCTGAATGAATAAAAAATGAAAGCGATGTTGACAGAAATACGTTCACGGTGTGGACGATTGAAACGAAATAAAATAGAGAGAAAGGAAAAAAATGAATCATATGTATTATAATGCATAATAAAACTAGGTTGGAAAAACATGTTAAAGATATGGAAAGCAAAGTAAAAAAGAGACAAATGATTTTGAAAACGAGAATAACTGAAAAAGGAAATATCGAAGTTAGTTTCTCCATAGTTGATGGAAGCGTTTTGAAATGGATATCACAGTCGCCAGACCTCAACCTGATAGTTAATTTATTACATCAACTAAAGGCCCGAATATAGGGAAGACCTCATCTCCAAATACATCGATAAAATTAAGAAGTTTTGGAAAGACGACTGTAATATTATTTAATCTGAGGTTCGATTGAACCTCGACCAAACATCTAATAATCTTTTGAAGTGTGATTAAGCAAAAAGTTATATCATTGATACATTCTTAGCTATCACATTGTATATGCTATGAGAAAAAAGACAGAGTTTTACAAGTTATATATAAAATTATTTCCTCAAGAGACGTTTCGTAAGTGACTGGCTTCCATCATCAGTCCATAAATAATATTAGAAACAGTGAGTGTGTTTGAATTTATATATCAACCTTTATTTTATTTTATTTTTTTGAGCGAAAAAAATATAAAGCAGAGGATTTCTTCTGATAAGCCAAATTAAAATTATTGGCTAAGCCAGCAATGGAGGAGATGGGCAATACTAATCAGCTCGTTCGAGGAATTCTATTTTTGTGGTTATTTGCTGAAAGAAAGGCTTTTTTAGGAAGGGACTAGGATAGAAATTTCCTTCAGAGTGGTTAAAGTTAGGGATTTCTCGGTTGACTGTTATTTCAACTAATTTTCTTTATAATGCTGAATCACATCTGAGGATAAATCTTGATTTATCGAAGTGGCTGGAGTGTATTAAGTTGATGTAGTCGTTTTCCACGCTCGATAGCTCATTTCCAGGCGAAGGTCACCGCGGTGTTAGGAGATGCGTTGAAATACGGAGCAGCCGATTTCTCAGACATAAAAATCTGAGTACCCCACCGAGAGGGTGAGGGGAAGAAGGAAAGTCTTGTAATAAAGAAATAATTCACGAGTAGAAGTAGAAGAGAATGCAAAATAGAAGGGAGAGCCATAGAAAAAATGCGCCCTCGTTAAGCGAAAATGATGTGCTGGTTCTGAAAGTCATATGAACAAAGGCACCATTTTTAAGCAAAAACGAGCAACAGATTTTGGGAGCGCCAAACGATGCACTGGCTCAAAAAGCGCCAAGGGGCCAATAGCGCCCTCTTTAAGCTAAAACGAGGAAATAGTTATGGGAGAGCCATGGGAACAAAGGAGTACTCTGTAGCCTAAACTTTGTAACACATTTTTAGATAGTCTCGGAACAAATGGGCCGTCTTTAAGGAAAAACAAGGCATGGGCCTTGGAGAAACATGGGAACAAAGGGGCCCTCTTTAAGTAAAAAAGGAGGCACTGGCTCTTGGAGAACCATGCGAACAAAGGACCCCAACTTTAAGCTGAAACTAGGCAGAGAAGAAGATGAGAAGAAGGGCGCAGAGCCATGAGAATAAAGGTGCCGCATTTAAGCTAAAACAACATAATGGTTCTTGGAAATAAAGGGGGCCACTTTAAGCTAAAACAAGCCATGGGTTTTGGGAGTATCATAGGTACAAAGGCGCAATCTTTACACTAAAATAGGTGCATGTTGTGTGAGAGTCATGGGTAAAAAGGCACACTCTTCAGCCTAAAACTAGTCACTGGTATGAGACAGCGATGTGAACAAAGTCGTTCTCTTTAAGCAAATTCGAGGCAGAGGTTCTGACAAAGTCTTGGGAACAAAGGCGCCGTGTTTAAGTTTAAACGAGGCAATGGTTCTAGGAGAGCCTATGGTGAGCGTATATGTAATAGGTAGGCTACTGGCACTAAATTGAAGGATTCAATAACCCAAGCAAGAAAGTCCACAAAATGGACGCACAGTGGTCTCAAAAAATCCTAACGCGCGGGAAATACAAAAAGGGCGAACGCGAGACAAACAATGTACGAACGTGCGTAAGGTCAGAATCAGTTGTGTCAATAAGACAAGGCGTAAGTAAATATTTAAGCCTCAGAAAGGATTTCTCGAAAGACGGATGTCTATGGAACATCTGAGTAAATACAAAGTCGAAAGGAAATTGTAACACACATCTGTAAAATCCGGTCATAGAATAGAGATAAAGTTAGCATTAGCTGGAAGATGTTAGTGAATTATAATACACAGCCGTTCAAAACTCCGCCTAGGCGGTGGAGCTAATGAACCCCAACGACAAAAATTTGTACCACTGGCAAATATAGGCCACGCCCAACTGGAAATGAAACCGTATATTTAGGCGAGGAATGAGAAGAATAGAGAGTTAAGAATTAATCATTATAATTCTTATTAAGTATTGTCATACCATATTAGCGTTTACGGAAGCCTCTTTAAATTCACCAAGTCTTGTCGCTCCAGAATTTAATACTTTGCGTTGAATATATATAGACTGCTAGTCGCCCGCAAAGTAAATTTGTGACGTGCCACTTGCCCTGTTAATAGGCCAATATTAGAATAAAGTATATATTTTGCAACGTCCTTCCTTACCTCGATTTACCTTGAAACCTTCGATAAGCCCAGCCAAAAAATAAAAAAGTGAAGACATCATCTTTGGAGTTAGATTCATTTGAATTGGCCGAATAGTTACGATGTTATTGCCAAAATTCTCATTCAAAAGTAAAACGGTTACCATCCGACCGACGAACTACGGACCGGCATAGTAACTTATAGAGTCGCGTGCACGCGACTAAAAATTAAGGATCGGAGAGCAGATCACTGAAGAACGGCCGTTTTCAATGTTTATATAATAATTTCAGCCCAACTTTAAAGAAGCTAAGGACACACTCCTTAAGCTGCTGCCATTGGGAATTATTCGTTTCTAAATTACTTATCTACTTCACTCTGTTCCAGTAATTAATCATTTATTTAACTAAATTAAAACTTCATCTTCTGCTCTCATTATTTCAATTACTTGTTCATTTATTTTGAATTACATCAAAGAATTCAATGCTCAGTTTCATTATATTAAAATTCCGTCTACTTTATTAGATAAAATCTCTGATACTTAAGTTAACAATTTGACTTCGTCCTCATTCCTTGTCGCATCATTACCTGCATTCCCTCGTAACTAATACTATTAAATTATATATTTTTCACTAGTCATTTTCATATCCATTTTGCTTTTATTTATTTGTATTTATAGCGGGCATATAAGAGGTTCTAGGCTTAACCATATCCCTCCATAAAGTGGTGCCCAGAAAACTAAAGAAGCTTCTGAGGTGGAAAAATTGTATGACAATTATACTCTAAATATAGTTATATTAATACCAGGCAATGGCTTCACCACTTCCCCCTACATTGAGGGGTTTTCGCTTCGCTACTAAGATTAAAATTTAAAATCTTAAAAAAAGCAGCCATGGTTGAATTTTTATAAATTTTCTGAACTTCGCTAATTATAATAATTTTATAAAGGAACTCTAAACTAAATTTTTCCCCTTTCAAAATATCACACTGCTAAAATATAGTTATAGAAGATATATAAAAATAAATTTTCTGAACTTTACCATTTTTGATTCTTTGGGTTTTAAAAAAATCACAAAATTTGGATATTAACGGCCGTATGCTGAAACAAATGTGAAATGCACATTTGAGCAAAAAACCTATTTTTTTATGTATTTTGAATTTTAGCCTTTTGCATATAATAAATTTATAAATAATTGTGAAGCTACACAAAATCTGATAAAAGTGCATTTCACATTTTTCTTAGCATACGGCTGTTATATTTATTTCTGAACTTTGATACAAAAAAACAAGTCATAACCAAACTAAGATCAAATTATTATTCAAATACTCAAAAAAATCCTCTTCTTAAATTATAGAATTAGTGATGATGATTATGATAATGGTGATGATTAAGACCAGGTTAGCTTTAATCTCAGATGAAAAACTAAAAATATTAAATAATTTTTACCTACTTTAATATTTATTATAATATAGAATTTTATTCTCATTTACAAACTTTATGCCAGACAGATTAGGTACATGTAAATTTAACGGTTTAATATAATAGCCAAAGAATAATATAATTTTACTAGTATTCTGATTATTTGGTTAGGAGAGGGAACAGTCATGGCAGAAAACCTTACATATTATTGGTAGATATCAACAGATAATAATAATCTTCGTAGGATCATGTGTAAGAGCATTCATTACTAATCAGCGTTGAATTCAGGTCGTTCCAATACAAATTGAAGTTGTATAAACGGAAATCCTAAGAATATTTTTTTTATTATGTGCACTGTTAAAATTGTGTGGTAAGATAAGGGCAAATTAAAAAAGCATAGGGTAATCTATGAAACAAAAGTGTATTTATGTTGATGGTTTACCCTTGTTCTACGATTTACCCTTTAGGAAAATGTAAATGTTTCTATAAATAGCCTTTTCCAGTTCACCCTTAAATCAAGGTTCTAGATTTTTTCATTAGTGAGTTACAATGAAAATTTCTTTGGAAAAACACAAAAAAATACAATAAAGAATACATACATATGATCGAAATGTAATATATCTGTGATTGAAAAATTGGAAAATTGTTGAAAACAGCATTCGAATTTTATCAGGTAACTCTTCCAAGAGTATTGCCAGGTGTCTCTTTTTGGTGAAAAGTGCATCCTTTAATCATGCATATATAATTACCCTTGACTGAGTCTTTGTTAACATTTACAATGTAATATTGAGTGTTTTCCGAGATACCATAACCCTCCAAATTATCTAACTAATATTTTATCATGATGGAATGAAGTACAGATAAAATACTGTAATTCGAAATACATAGTGACTGTAAATGTTGCAAATTTATTTGCGTTGTTAAGCTTTTGTTTTCGATGTTATGCTCTATAAAATGCGTGGAATGTAATACTTATTCGTTGCCGATGCACCAATAGCCTTGAAAATATGTTTTAAGTGCTTTTTTTCATGATATCTGTAGCAACCTGCGTGTACGTCCAAAATAGGACACACGCGAGAGTTGCTACACACATAAAGTACAGAGAGAGATAAAAGTAAAGTTAGCACTGTTTACGAGAATGTCACACGGTAGTAAACGGAGCACAGTTATCTCTGTTAGAGTTGGTTGAGGCAATCTTTGACAAACATAATAATCAAAGCAGAATCCAGAATAAACCGGTTAGCTATCACTGTTAAACAAATAGAAGCCAGGTCAGAAAGCTGTCTCTATGGCAACATGCCACCGCTCTCAGAGAATTTTACTCAATAGTCGGAGTGCCTTCCTTATCAAAATATTCAGCAGTAGTCAATCAAAAGTCGAGCTATGTTAATACCGACAAATCAACAGGCCGGTACATAAGACGGAGGTGTGGCTTAGTTGGACGAGGAACTTGTAGGGCGTGGCTTAAATTGAATATATATAACTGTGTGGAGCCAGAACAGAAGATAATTAGATAACTGTTTTATATAGCATTATATCGCATTATATACCGTTCAGTCCTATCTCTCGGATTCGTGTAATTCATCTTTGTATATAGTCGTGTACATAACGCAGACATTAAGGTGTAACTAACAAAGGCTTTATTCGTCCGGCCTCGTTTAGACTTTGTTCGCACTTGATCTTACTTGAACTTAATTTATGCCAGAACTTAGAACTTAAAACTTAATTAAAGAACTTTTGTAAAGTGCAATAAGATTTAGTTCAATAATAATTCTATTTTTGCTTTGGTGACTTCAATATCCTGACGTTCCTCAGTCTTCCTGCTTCAAGGCCTTATTAATTGGGAAAACTACCGTTGCGCAATTTGTCTCGTTAATCGCAATTCCTTGCGATTACAGAACTCCCGAAATACCGGTATTCTACCCTGGAGTGGTCTATCCTCATCCTTTGGGCTATTTGACCCCGTCGCTAGAATAAGACCGCCCCTCGGCTTAGGGCACCCCATAGTAATCAACAAATAACTCTCGTCGGAAATAAGGAAGGGTAACGCAAACCAACCGGTGCATCTGTATCAACCGGAGGAGTCCTTTCCAAAAGATTACGCGATAACTCAGTAATCTATCACCATTACTGGCAACCAACGTCCCCCTTCCAAGGCTCTTTGGTTGTCCTCATGATTACCGTCAAGGATCCCTCATAAGTAGGGATGACCTTCAAAAAGCCCTCGTCCCCCCCCTCATATATATTCCTTGCATAATTTCTATTGAGACATCTGGCATCTTTACTAAAAACATTACCAGGTAGAGCTTTTGTATCTCAATGCGTATTTATCTTATGAATTTTTGACCAAGATAAAAATGAAAATTATTCATAATGAAATAAAGAAAAAGAGAAACTGCGACTTTTGACTCTATATATTTCAGTGACGAAAGGTAAGTTATATATTTCGTTATCTCAGTTTATTCATTTATTAGCATACAATTTTAAAGAAGTATGATGAGAATAATAGAAACAGAATATTAGTACATGAGCATCATGATGTGCAACTGTCACTTCTGTTTACACTCCAATCCCGCGTCGCCTCTCAGCCAACTGCATCTACGCCTCAATTTGAGAAAGACCTTCCCCAAACCATATTTAATAGGCTTTGGTAAGTTAAAGCTTATAGTTTGTATCCTTAACATACCTGATATTTACCAACATTATAATCAAACCTATTTTTTATGGGTAATGATATGGAATGGAAGGATTTGGAGCATTGCAACCATGACCAGTGTAGATATTTGTAGTTTTCTTTTCCTTTGACAAAGTTATTACTTATTAATTGGACCAAAATATGGTTAATGAGCACGAATGAGATGTGAGGATATTTGCTGTAAACATCGTGATAGAGAAGTATCTTGGGGTCTATACAAAAATTGTTGGGTTGTATATTGAAGAGGTGAAACAATTATTATTGTTATTATTACATGGATATTTTGAGGGGAGATGCTGGAGGTGGAGGAGGTTAAATATCTAAAAAAAATTCTGTCATGAGCATAGAATATTAGAGGTAGGAGAGATGATGTTTGGAAAATCATGAAATCATTAAAAGGGGTGGCCTACATTATTTTTTTAATACTTTTAGGGGAATCAAAGTTAACAACAACCAGATTTATGCTGTCAATTGATGGTGTCATTGTCACTGACTATATCGCTACATTTACTACTGGCTTAGCTATGTGATTGGCCTCCTACTACAACCTGAATATAATGTACCCTATTGATTCTGCATCTCACTGAAGTTCATTCAAAGGTAAGTCATTTTTTGTAAATAGAATATATGGTTAAATATGTCCAGAACCGCTTCAGTGGTACCAGTAAACAGATTTTCCTTTTCTTTTGTTAAATTTACTGAGCATATTGTATTTAAGATTCAAGTATGCTCTGGTATCTAATTATAGCTTACATATTAGAATTGCAGTTTATAACGATATTGGAACAAAAAATTCAATACATATATATGAAGTACATTACTGCCCTTCATTACAGATATTTTGTTGGAATCAATCCCGAGCGGGGGAGCAAGATAGAAGTAAAGAATCATTGCAAGAGGCTCTCTCAAGTCCATCTCAATGTTCTGTCCCTGATTTAGGCTATTGTTGGTGTGGATTGGTGGAGCTAAATCTCACAAGGTGATGTTTGTTACTCATGAAAACTTTCTTTTATCTTTATGAAGAATCTTCATTATTTTTTTTTCAAGAAATCTTGGAACACTTTTATATTAGGTTTGTTTGAGTGAAAGTAATTCTCCAGGAAGTTGCATGTAGTTCATTATCTTATTTACCACTTTACTTTGTCCAGAATCTCATTAGTGTTACTTTACAAAAAATAAATTTGTTTTATCATTAACTAGCTAAGAGGTAATTTAAGACGACGATACCGCCGCCTGCTTTATACTATTTCCGCCAAAAATTAAAATTTTGAGGTAGTTTCGAAATGGTTGGTTTCGCCCCCATACCCTCCATTTAATTGGGGGGAGTGCACCCCCATACCGCTACAACTTTAAAATAACCTCGTAATTTTCTAAGGCCTTGAAAATGCAAAAAGACGATTGCAAAATCTAGTAAGGCCTCTAGTTTTTCTACCGCGTTCCTTGACATCAGACATATAAGCCTCCTCCTGGAATGTTATTTAAATCAATCATATTTTCTTTAAAGCTGATTAATATAAACTGTCCATATTATATTTTAATTCAGAAAAAAATTCCCTTCAAAATAATATATAATATGATGCGATTCCAATTAACAATCTGACTACTGGCTTCCAAGATGGCGGCCTATTTTTCGTCAAACTTAGAAAAAGTAACAAAGTATCGATAAACCTAATTTCATCAGAATTGAACCACAAATGGTTATTCCTATGCAATTTGATGAATTGAATATCATTTCATTTATAACTTTTGTTGATTAAAAGGCTCTAAGTCCCTGGAAATGACGGCAATATCGTCGTCTCAAATTATCGTTAGGAGGACCCGGCGTTGCTCGGGTAAGGACTGCAGAGGGCTTCGCCCAACGAGAGGGCCCTGGAAATTCAATCCTATGAGGACACTTTCCCTTCTGAGGTCAATGGTCAAAGTCAGCTCAACAGTTCCCGAGTCAAGAAGAACCTCCATGGCAAGTTTGGTCGCAATTTCATTAACGATGGGCCCACACGGAGTCAAGTTTTGGGCCTCCCCATAGGGGGGCCCAAAGTTTCCCCCTTCAGGGACATTCCCTAGATCAAGAAATATCTTAACAGCAAGTTTGGTTGACCTAGGGCTTTGCTCCCAATCATTAGTGTTCCTACACAGGGTCATATTTTACCCCTTCCCCTTGGGATGGCCTAAAATTTGACCCTGCTGGGATACACCCCGGGGAAAAATGTACCTCTCCAGCACGTTTGGTTGCAACCGGATCAACGGTACGTCCACACATAGGTAACACACACACACACACACACAACCTTCCTTTACAGACATAGATTTTGTGGGAGATGTTATTAGTATGTTGTAACAGTTTGAGTGGTTCAGTTGTTTATGCCTGGAGAAAGGGGCTGGTCATGCCCCTCTGGAAACTTAGTGGGCCATTATTTTTTTATTTATTATTTTTTACCATTTACTTAATCATAATTAAACTTTTTGCCCTGTAGTATATACCTTACTGTTAATCAAGTACTAATATGGTGTGTTTAAGACTGAATGCAACACAATGCTACTTTTGTATCACATTTACATTATCGAAATTATTGCAGATGTTGTCTGCAGCAAAAGGCGAGGAAACTAGAAATGGAGCTCCTCAAGCGCATGAAATTCTCCCCATGTTTGGTGATGGACTTAAATGTCTCCAAGTTTGGTTCATGAACATATTTTTGGAAAGGTCTTTTTTTTAATGATGTGTCAAGTAATTGATCAAATAATTCTATCATACCGTGTGGTTTAGTGGAAATATTATTTTTAATTTTGGTTTAATTTACTTTATAATCTCCTTGAGTTAGCACACATATATTTATGTATCTTTTGTTATAGACTATGTAGTGTATATATATATATATATATATATATATATATATATATATATATATATATATATATATAATGTTTTGTTAAAGACCCAGTTTTATTTTGGAACGTTCCAACTGGCGAATGCAGTTTATTTTTGTATCTGGTTGGAGATTAAAGATCAATTGAGGAAGATCCATTTTATTTTTTACAACTAATTTGAGTTTTGGCCGTGAGCTTTTGCCTTTCTTAAGGCATCTTCAGATGGAAGTCTTCGTTATTGTTGAGGCTGCTATATTTCGATTGTTTCATTCCTTTTATGCCATTTTATTAAACACATACAGTTCAAATAATACCTTCTATATTTTTTCTAAGAACGTTTTAAGACACTGGAGTCGGTGAATTTATCTTAACATACTTTGGTTCAGGTGATGCGATTCCCCACCGAGGGAGAAAAATATTTTTGTATTTTGACAAATCAGGCAGTTCTGTGATACTCAAAATCTGTTAATTAAGAAAATAATATTTCATATTCATAAAAGATCCTCAAAGTGCATTATTAGATCTAAGTTATTCTACCTCCTGAACTTTAATTTTAGTAATTAATTATGTAGTTATATTGTTAGTAAATTTAAAAAAAATCTCACGAGTGCTGAATAATCATTCTTCCGCAGTACACCAATCTCTCCAATATCCGGACTGTCAGTATCCGGATTATTCATTATCCAAACAGCTATCTGGTTTGCTATTGGGACGCTGAGTCACTATTCATACTGTCGTCATCCAGATATTGGTGAGATTACTGCATTTCTTTCTGGTTACTGCTATTAAATCATTGCTGTTGATTCAGGATGTAATCTCAATATATCAAATTACTAGAAATTTCTTACAAATTTATACTGTTCAAGTCCACATGTACTTCAAATTATGTTGGCAAGTTATGTAATTCCAGCGAAATACAATAAAATTGGGAAATACTTCCCCCCCTCCCTTTTTACAGAAGATTCCAGCAAATAGTATACAGAAATAATCCTGTAATATTTAACAGGGAAAAAGTGTCTGGTGGGAAAACCAAATGACTTAAAAAAGGTAAATAGATGGGGTACATATCAGCTGTAACTTCACCTTCTGAAAAAAGGGTAAAATGCAGTCTAATTTACCCATATTGGAAAAAGGTAAATTGCGATCTCATTTACCATTAACAGGGCAAGCTATTTGGGACACTAAGTTTGCCCCCGGCCCCTCCTTTCCCTTATCTTACCTATTTTTTCCTACAGTGTAGCAAACACACTCCCTTGCCCTTTAAGGTCATCATTATCATGTACTCTGAACCCGATATCAATGTTATCTTGAAAAGAAAATTAAAATATATTTTTATTAAATGTGGCTATGTATTATGTAGTTAGAATTATCGGCATAAATTAATCCCTTGCAAAATTTCATTAGTAATTTACTAACAATAGTCTAATTTATGAAGTGTTACTTATTTTCATTTCATTTTATTACTTGTGGAATTAAAGTAATTGAACATATCAAAGATTTAATATAAAAACCACTTTTTTTAGTAGGAGTATGTGTAAAACAACATGAATCGGCTGGTTATGCAAACAAACTCCCTATTTATCTTTATAAACTAGCTCTATAGCTAGAATTCTTCTCGGGGTTTTCTTTAAGGTTAATGTGAAAACTTTGCACTTGCAGTGGAGCAATATATGGCAGGCGAACGAGAGAGTCATGTTAATAAAAATTCCATGCCTCTCCTGTAGGTACGAGAATTAATTGGCCACGGATGGCACGAGGTTGCCGGATGTTGCTATTATACTTAGAGATGCCAGCGAGCGCTAACTGCGCCAAACATAATATTTATACACACATAACTTCATGTAAAGTTTTATTTTTGAGTTAATATTTTGAGAGTTTATGTAAAAAATAAAATTGATTTAATAAAAGTACTACACAATAAAATTCAATATCATATATAATTAAATTATGTCTAGAGATTATATGTAAATATTAACAATAGCCAAAGCTCTTTTAAAGCAGCTGCAACTTAGTGTAATGTGAATATATGGAATCTCAACCTCATATGAGATTATTTTTACGGAGTTTTCAACATAAATATATAAACAAATCATATAATTAACAAAGTATGACAAGTTTAAACGAGTTATATGAAGTAATTTTAAGAAATACAATGAAACGGAATTAAATGAAACAATTTTATGTATTTTGTCCTGTGTGACCTCATGTGACCTTTTGTAGGCCCCCAAGTCCGCAGGCGCAAAGTTTTCCTAGGCAACAAGGTAATTGGTATGAAAGAGATAAAAACCATGTCGTGATGACCATGGGATTATGGTCACTCGTTGTGAGGGGGCCTCGTTGTATGTAGTGATGGAAAGGGAAGTTGAGGTCAGTAAGCACAAAGACCCAGTTTGTGGCTGATCCCGGATACATGAATGTCAGAAAGTCCTGTCCTATCCTTACCGCTGCGCCTCTGCCAAGCACGAGTTCGAGGTTCTTTCCTCGGCTGTCTACTCTGTCGTAGCCAGCAACTCTTGTCCTGGCTTGCGGCCGCCAGCTTTGGTGTGATTCTTCCCAAACAAGGTGAACAGGTCGTGGGTGGGAAATACCCTCTTATTGGTAGTTGGTATACTTTGTTCACCTTGATGACCACAATGCAGGTCTTGGGGATTATACGAGGGGCGGTCAATAGGTTTTGTAAATCGGTAGAGCAAAACAGAGGAAGTGGATGGGTGTTTGTGGGGGTGTTAGGACAAGTTATGACAAGTCAGGACCTGCAACTGCACACCGTTGCCTCGTATATTTAAGAAGAAGAAGAAGCTGATCGCAGATCGTCAGTCACAAATTTTTCAACAATGGAGAAGGTTGAGCACCACGCAGTGATCAAATTTTTGACCAAGGAAGGCAAGAATGCAAAAGAGATCCATGAACGCATGGTTGCAGTGTACACAGACACCGCCCCTTCTTATGCAACCATTGATCCCTGGAATAGGGAGTTCCGCCATGGTCGTGAGTCCCTTGAAGATGACCCTCCGTTCAGGACGCCCGTCAGACGTGACCAACGCGGACAATGTGGCCCGTGTGGAGAGGATGATGCTCGAAAATCGACGGGTGAAGGTCCAAAAAATCGAGCGAGAACTTGGAATATCACATAGAAGTGTTATCAACATCATCCACGACAATGATCGACTTCAACGTTGTCAAAGTTTGGAGTAGCTGCTGCTCCTGTACAACCAAGACCCGGCTGGATTCGAGTCACGCATAGTGACAGGTGATGAAACATGGGTCCATCACTGGGATCCCGAGACTTAGCTCGAAAGCATGGCCTGGAAGCACAGGGGCTCTCCGACCCCCATCAAGTTCCGGACCCAACCCTCAGCCGGGAAGATCATGGCCACCATCTTCTGGGATTCTGAGGGAGTGTTGATGGTGGACTATGCGCCTCGTGGAAGGACCATCACAGGCCAATATTACGCCGAGGAAGTGGCTGGGTTGAAGAAGTGCATCCGTCAAAAGCTGCGCGGCAAGTTGACACCCGGTGTCATGCTCCTCCACGACAATGCCCTGCGCGAGTGCGGATTCGAGAAGCTCAACCATCCCCCCTACAGTCCAGATCTGACCCCTAGCGACTAATTTTTATTCCGCCAGCTCAAGGCTACACTGCGTGGACGCTGGTTTGGGGACGATGAAGATGTCCACGAGTGCGGATTCGAGAAGCTCAACCATCCCCCCTACAGTCCAGATCTGACCCCTAGCGACTAATTTTCATTCCACCAGCTCAAGGCTGCACTGCGTGGACACCGGTTTTGGGCCGATGAAGATGTCCAGCTCGCCGTCAAGGAGTGGATTGAACAGCAGTCGGGAGATTTCTGGTTGTCGGGAATTCGAAGCCTCAGGGACAAGTGGCGCAAGTGCATTGAAGTCGAGGGTAATTATATTGAAAAATAATAAAACACTTTTCCTCATATCTCGTTTCCTTATATCCGAATTGCAAAACTTATTGACGGCCCCTCGTAGAAAGGCATGATTAGTCTATTCCTTCTCCTCCCGGGAAGTGAAGCCTGCCCCGCACCGCTATTAGCGTTCCGCCGTACTTTTCGCTAGTCTGGTTTATTTGTATGACGTTGTATCCAAAGATCTTTTGTTGTTCTGCGTTTCGGATTCCATTTTTGATAAAAGGAGCATGCTAGGATCGATTTTCCTGTATATAGTGAATTGCTGGTTCTTTTGGGGCTCTCAAGCTTGCATATTATGAGTGAGGAGTACCAGTATGTTCCCCACAGACATAATTATTTTTGTTTAGCGAGGGACTCTGGTACGTTGGCAGGGTCTGTCGTAGCGCAGTTCTTTTTTTGTACAGACTCAGCTCATAGAATTTGCGCGAGGCATCTTACGGCTTTACTTTCTACAACAGCAAGGAAGTCTTGGTATCCTCTTCCGTTCCCGAGTCGCGGTACGACTTGAACAACCCTCTGCGGATGTGATTGGCGACGTGTTCAGTCCTAAGTTTCCTTGTTGGCTTGGAGTTTTTGTTTACTGCGATGATCAAGTTGATCTGTGTAGCATCGAGTGCGTGCATTTTGGATTGTTACGTGTCTTTTTGAGTTGTGTCTGCTTTAGTTTTTTCATCATCCGCGATTTTGAGGGTGTGAGAATTTGTGCGAGGCTGTTGAATGATTGGCGCGGTATCGTCCACAGCTAATTTTTCGATGAGTATCGTGAATACGGATGGCGTCTCATCATTAGCCTTTCTCACTTCCTCAGTTGCTGCAGCTCAAAATCTGATTGTATAAACTTCAATGCAAAAAACAAACTTTCAACACTGACTTGAGTCGGGGGAAACGCAGTTACTATCATAGCTGCAGGTTTTATAACTCCATAGAAGGTTTTAATAAGCCCATGTAGTGATATTTTACAAGAGCGATTATATTTGAGTATCTCTTCAACATCTAAATAAAATTCCTCTTTAGATTTTTCAAAGTTTGCATCAATATGTTCATTTCTCTCAGTTTTCATTCGCTTTGTCTTTTCTTCTTCTTTCTGATTTCAAATATTTTTCAAAAAATAATTTATCAATGGAAGAGGAAGAATGATTTATTGATGAGCATGTGTACCCCTACATACTTGCACACTCATATATATATATATATATATGGAAAAATATCCAAGACAAATTGGTGCGGTTAAGGTAATGGCATAATTAGACAACTGTTCTGCTTCAGGTCCAGCAGGTGATCCTATCCTCCTTGAACTGGAAGACAACACTTAGGGATGACCCATCCATCAGCCCAAAAAAGCTGATTTCAAAGACACGCCTTTATGTCGTCTCGTTTACCGTCACAGAAAACTGTTATTATTAATATATTAACAGCGTTGACTGAGCCAAAACGCTCGAAAGATGGAAAAATATCCAAGACAAATTGGTGCGGTTAAGGTAATGGCATAATTAGACAACTGTTCTGCTTCAGGTCCAGCAGGTGATCCTATCCTCCTTGAACTGGAAGACAACACTTAGGGATGACCCATCCATCAGCCCAAAAAAGCTGATTTCAAAGACACGCCTTTATGTCGTCTCGTTTACCGTCACAGAAAACTGTTATTATTAATATATTAACAGCGTTGACTGAGCCAAAACGCTCGAAAGATGGAAAAATATCCAAGACAAATTGGTGCGGTTAAGGTAATGGCATAATTAGACAACTGTTCTGCTTCAGGTCCAGCAGGTGATCCTATCCTCCTTGAACTGGAAGACAACACTTAGGGATGACCCATCCATCAGCCCAAAAAAGCTGATTTCAAAGACACGCCTTTATGTCGTCTCGTTTACCGTCACAGAAAACTGTTATTATTAATATATTAACAGCGTTGACTGAGCCAAAACGCTCGAAAGATGGAAAAATATCCAAGACAAATTGGTGCGGTTAAGGTAATGGCATAATTAGACAACTGTTCTGCCATTACCTTAACCGCACCAATTTGTCTTGGATATTTTTCCATCTTTCGAGCGTTTTGGCTCAGTCAACGCTGTTAATATATTAATAATAACAGTTTTCTGTGACGGTAAACGAGACGACATAAAGGCGTGTCTTTGAAATCAGCTTTTTTGGGCTGATGGATGGGTCATCCCTAAGTGTTGTCTTCCAGTTCAAGGAGGATAGGATCACCTGCTGGACCTGAAGCAGAACAGTTGTCTAATTATGCCATTACCTTAACCGCATATATATATATATATATATATATATATATATATATATATATATATATATATATAATACTTGTAATTGATTTGTTCCTTGGGAATCTGATATGTAGTAGGAATATTAATACCCAGGAGATCACACTAATCATTCATTGGCCGGACGTTTCGGACCTTCACTAAGACCATCTTCAGCGACTGTTTGGACTAATCAGAAGGAAAAGGAATATTAACGATAACAGTTAAATAGTTGGAAGCATGCATTATATAATGGGTAAAAAGGTGGATGAAGACAAGTTAAAAAAAATAATAAAATTGACAATTATTGAGATTAAAGTAAAAACATAAATACAAAATATATAGAATTGATTCTGCTTTTAATGCTGGATAATTTAAACTGACTGGGAGAGCTACTAAATTATCCAGCATTAAAAGCCGAATTTTTAGATCCTACCATATATGCTCTAACTGGTTATTTTTTTTCACGAAAAACTGACTTATTTAAGGGATTTCTTCAAATTTAATTATTACCCCGATTTCATCTTTGACCAGTTAGTATCCAAATTTCTCTCTAAAATATATTATCCTCGACCCTTTCTTACTACTCTTTCTCAGCAGGTTTTCATTTGACATCCGAGTTTAACAAACTCCTTCTCTCTACCCTCAACAACCATTTCCCTCAATGCCAATTCATTTGTATAAATTCCAACCTTGTATCGTTGAGTTCCTTATTTCTCTCCATAAGGAGCCAATCCCTTTGGGCTTGCGATCGTGTATAATTTACAATTATACATGTTCGACCTGTCACGGTCGTTATGTAGGCCAAATTGGCTTACAACTCAAGTGCAGGATCGCAAAGCACTTAGGTTTGTCTCATAGGACTGGTATTCCCATTTTTAAACCTGAAGCCTCTTCCATCAGGCAACACTCTGAGTATCACCATCATCCTCTTAATTCTGATTCATTTACCATTTTATCTTCAGCCTTAACTTCTTCTGATTTGAAAATCTTAAGAGTCACTGTACATCACTAAAATAAATCCAAACCCAAATAATTACTAATCCTTAGTTAAACTATTCACTATATAACCAACCAACACTTCAATACATTAACTAGCCAACCGAACAAATCTCGTCAGTAGTTTTTTATATCTTTAGTTAGTTGATTTCACAACTCCTACAATAAAGGTTAGTCCCTCTATTTAATTCATTCATATTTGTTTTCGGTTTTTTGTTTTATGTTTATTATTTAATATAATAGGTTATTTTATTGTTTGCTTCAGTTACCTTTAATTTTTTATATTCAAGTCAGTTTTTGTTAAAACTTCACTTCTTTTTATTGTTTTTCAATATTAAACTAGATAGTATCAATTAATTCTATATATTGTTATTTGTATTTTTACTTTAATCTCAATAATTGTCAATTTTATTATTTTTTTTTAACTTGTCTTCATCCGCTTTTTTAGCTATTATATAATGCATGCTTCCAACTATTTAACAGTTATCGTTAATATTCCTTACCCTTTTCATTAGTCGGTACAGTCGCTGAAGATGGTCCTAGTAAAGGTCTGAAACGTCCGGCCAATGAATGATTAGTGTGATCACCTGGGTTTTCATATTCCTAGTGTATATATATATATATATATATATATATATATATATATATATATATATATATATATATATATATATATATATATATATATATCATTAATTTTAGCATTGAAATCTGCAATTTAGTTGTTTTTTTCAAGGGAATTTATTGGAAACAATGCATTTGATATTGAATCAACCATGTTGTTTACAAACAAACTCAAGTTATGTGTCGATTGTGCATTCTTCATAAACATTTTTGGAAGCTCTTCCAAGAACCTTCATAAAAGATTCTGAGAAGACGTTCATAGTGTATACATGTAATATATGTGCGTACAACGCTACAAAAGTTATTTACTGATATAATTTAGATAAAAATGTTAAATATTGTTATATTACTCTTGACTATAAGAAAATCTAAAAAAAACATTTTCTACGATTGTTTATCTTTATAAGATAAAAACAGGACTCGGAGTCGAATGTTTTTAACCGACTCCGACTCCGACTCCACAGCGCTGGTTATATTACACATCATTGATAATTAAATAACAGTAACTCGCACGAGAGTGAGCACTAACTCTCTCAAATCCGCATTTTTTTCCACACATCAGAAATTATAAATTCTAGTATTTGGAAGTCAGCTAAAGTAAATTCCTGAATTTAATCATTATTTTTGAGATTTACCTCTATTTTAGACATGTATCATAAAAGATACATTCGATAGCAAAAATTAAAAAAAAGTTTATATATATATTTATATATATATATATATATATATATATATATATATATATATATTATTATTATTATTATTATTATTATTATTATTATTATTACATAACTCTTTCTGAATAGTAGAATACAAGTATGGCTAAAAAAGAAATATATACATAAACGGGTCTGAAATTTGGGCGGGCTTCATTCCCCCTCCCCCCGCCTGACCCAACCCATTTGTCAATCAGTCTGCAGAAAATTGCTTTTCTTGCCTTTACTGGTCGGACAGGCTCTGGCTTGAGCCGCCCGATGGCTGCAAGTAAATCAGTTGCATTCTTTGATGTCATTTTCTCTAGGTCGGTTATGGCAGACAGGCGTGAAACCTCGTTTCGGCTCGATCATGGCCCTCCTGAATTACAACTGGAACCCTGGTTCGTTTGCCCTTAACCCGTCTGTTATTAACATAATCAAAACCCCCAAATAGTAAAAGAATATTTATGTAATGAATGGAATTTCGTCTCCGCCCTTCTTTACTGTATAAGATTTTTCTTCCATTAGCTTCTTCATTTCCTGAATGAGGTCTATTCTAATAAAAACGAAAGCACTCGGAATTTTATTTAATTTTCCTGAGGGTAATTTACATCTTTGGTCTTAATATAAGCCTCTTACCCTTATATATATATATATATATATATATATATATATATATATATATATATATATATATATATATATATATATATATATAGATTAATCAATGGGGTTTTAGTTATAATTTAAAACCGTTCGCATAATTGACTGAGGCATGTTTTGGTCTCTCATTGTTTTATGGCACTGTGTAATATTAAAACAAATTAATGAGTGCCACAATCCTCTAACCAAAAAAGTTATTAAATTAATGAACCAAGTAATTTTGTCATTTTATATTGGCTAAAATCGATAATATAAAAGCAGCGATATCTCCATTAATTTAGTCAATCCCTGAATACATTTACTTCTCATTACTGTTATGAGTTTCTGTTGACCAGAAACCGCCACTTAATTATTCACTCCATTCATTTATAGCAAAATTATCTGTCTTAATAAAGGTTTTGGATTGTGGGTCTAATATAATTAATATTTAATCAAATTAATTAACTTCCTGATGTCCCAAGGATTTAATTTGTTAATTTTGTCCACGACTTTTTTTTCAGGAATGTTTCGTGATGACTTCATAAATGCTTCATGATGGTGTCGTGAATAAGTCATGACTTGTGTATGATAGCTTCATGATGGCGCCATGAATGTTTCATGATGTCTGAATGATGACTTCATGATGGCGCCATGAATGTTTCATGATGGCTTTATTATGTATGTAACTTTTTCGTTAATCACCCCCTCCCCCTCCTCCTTTTCACCGTGGACAAGATTCCCGGAGTGAGTGATGATATTCGCATAAAGATCACAATCACAATCACTTTCAAGCCCGAAACCACCGTGTGCCAGTCCTCGTTGTAGCGGGGGGGGGGGGGGCACCTCATTTCAAATTATGGAGGCCCCTTATACGAGTATGAAACGGAAGAGTGATATGTTGTGTGTGTGAAGATAGGGCGGGAGGAAGTGACAGCCGTTTTGGCTATTTGTGTGTGACGTCGTGTGTGGTTAGATCTTCCTCCACCAGTGGTGAAATACAGTTTCTTCCCTTCTTTTTATTCATCTGCCACTGATGGAAAATTCCATCGTTGGTCACATTTAGCTTCATCCATTAAATTAAGAAAAAAATCGCTTAAGAACAAAATAAAATCAGAGAATAAAAACAAGGACATCAACTTAAAATTTTAAAATAAAGAAAAAAAAGAGGACAAGAACCTAAACAAAAACTATGACAAAACTTAAATAAATACTAAGGCAAGAACTTAAATAAAAACAAGAAAAATAACTCAAATAAAACAATGGAAATAATTTAAATAAAAACAAGGGCAAAATTTTCAATAAAAAGAGATAAGAACTTAGATAAATACAAAGGAAATACTTGAATAGAAAACAAGGACAACAACTTAAGCAAAAACGAGGACAAGAACTTAAATAAAAACAAGAGCAAGAACCCAATATTTAAAAACATGGATAAGAACTTAAATGAACAAGGTTTGCTAAACAAAAAGTCACGTGCTCTCACTTACTCGGATTTATGACCTTACGACCTTCAAAACTTTCAATAATTTCTGACTAATCTTGGGAGGACTGGGGCAATTTCATGATCGAAAGAGAATGTAAAACAACATAAGGGTTTCAAATTTCGTTGGAGTCGGACGAATAGTTACAATGTTATTACAAACCAATAATAAGCAAAACGGGGACCGACCGACCGACTGACATAGTGAGATGTCGAGTCACTCACGACTAGACTCGCACGCGACTAAAAACGGACAAAAACCTAAACAAAAACGAGGACAAGAACTTAAATTTAATCAAATGCAAGAACTTAAATAAAAACAAAGACAATAACTTAAATAAAAAAGAGAAATAACTTAAATAAAAAAATGCAAGAACATAAAATTTAAAAACAAGAAGAATTTCAATGAAAAACGGACCAGAACCTAAATGAAACAAAGGCAAGAACATAATTAAAAACAAGGATAAGATCTTAGATAAAACAAACAAACAAGGACAATAACCGAAACAAAAAATAGAGGGTCGATGTTTCAAGATAAAACTAATTTACAAATTAAATTCGCTAATTAAAATTTAGCTTATTCCAATTTATTCGAACACGTGATGGCATCAAACTGATTACAAACTTAATTATATAACTAAAATCCAGGTAATCAGACATTCAATTTAGGCAATTATTTTTCTATTTGAATTGTAAAAAAAATAATGCTAAAAATTAAGTTCAGCGGTGAATTTAATAAAGAAATGTCAAGATATGAGATTAATATTTTTTTGCATTTTGAATATTGCAAATTCCGAGGTGTCTTGACGGCGAGAATGTTCTCTCTTACATTATAAATACCACTAAGATGAAGAGAGAAATTATTTACGAACCTTTCTTCACGAAGACAAGGTGTGGCTGAAGATTCTTCCTGACTCAGTGGTAAGATTTTGACTTAGCTAATTTGGGCGTTTAGTAAAAACTCGAAATTTCCACCTGAGAGAAGGAGGGGGGGATCATCAGATAGGGAATAAACCATTTATTAAAAGAAGAAAAAGATAATGAAAAGGAACGAAAAAATGAAAATAAAGTAGGATTTTAACGATCTGAATTTCTTGAAGTCTAGTAGCTTTTGCCACAAGACTTCCCTTGGCTATGAAAATGTCTGTCAATGATCCGGAGTCGGTCCTTGAATCTTATAAGGGTGTTAATGATTCGAACCATTATAAAAGTGTTAATGATTCGAACCCATTACAAGGGTGGTAATAATTCGACCCCATTATAGGGTGTTAATGATTCGAACCCATTACAAGGGTGTTAATAATTCGAACCCATTATAAGGGTGTTAGTGATTCGAACTCATTATAAGGGTAATTATGATTCGAACCAAGCCATTTCTATGTTGAGTTGCTCAAATTAGTCACATTTTTCAAAATGTTTCGGACAAAGGTACATTAACTACGATCTAATTAATTATGTTCTATAAATGATCGAATAGTTTTGGATGACTGCCGATAGGATTTGCTGTGTTGTGTGCCAAGTAATAATATTTTTCAATACGCAAGTTTGAAAATTATAGGATTAAAAATATACCACAATACACCCCATGTCTGATCAAATAATACTGTAATATATTAAATTACCACTGAACGAAATTCAGCGTAAATTGTGACATGTCTAATTATGGCAAATGTACATATTTGAACCTCTTCGGACATACAAGAGTCTAGAAAAGGAAAGATGACACCAGTAAGTCAAGCATTTTAGGAAAAGATAGATTTAATTAATAAAAGCAACTTAATTATTAATTCAGGGGAATTTCGGTGGGCATATCATGCAAACGGAGGCGTTTGGTCTCCCACTGCATAAGTGAGAGGCTACGAGTTCAATAACATTCACTCATTTAAGATGCCTCTTTTGGGGGCCTACTGATTAACGTGGGTTCTGAAAGGGGTATCATAGTAAGGTGGGCTCCGAAACGCGGGTAACTTGGTAACCTGCTCTCCGAAACACGGGTATCGTTGTAACGTGTTCTCCAAAACACGGGTATCGTGGTAACGTGGGCTCTGAGAAAAAGCGTTTATTGGTAACGTGGCCTCTGAAACAAGGGTATCTACAACTTATGGCAGCCGGCGGGAAAGTGACCCAAATGGTAACTCCATCCAGCCACTAAGCATATCCTATGTGACTTAACTTCGCTAAACCGTAGCCTTATTTAGAAGTGAATTTTAGGACGTCCTAATTCGATAATCTATTAATTAATATAAATTGCTAGTAAAGGAATATGACCGTATTAACAAATAGCCTGAAACTTGAGTTTGTTTATTTTCTTTATTTACAGAATTAAAATGACAGCTACGCAACGCCAATCATGTCTATATGATTGTGTCGGAGTTCTGGTAAGTGTCAATCCACAGAGATAATTATTTACCGGCCTGATTTAACTAATAGGAATTTTTAACAGAGAACTTGAAAAAAAAATTGACATTAAACCACTGGAAATTTTGATTCGAAATATTAATCTTAGATATAAACAAAAATAAACACTAAAGCAAGATTGGTTAAAAACCTGGCAATAAAATTTGTTTACAAAAATTTTGTCAGAAGATTGAAATCGTAAGATGGCCATCGTCAAGCTAATCTCAGCGTTGAGATTTAAAGCAATTTTTTGTCTATAGAATAATAAAATGAAATCCAAGGCACTTAGCGATAGATAAATAATACCACTTGATGGTAAAATTAAATCGTCATTAGTAGAGAAAAAATAGATTGTCATCTACTTGTATAAAATGTTATCACTTTTGGTAAAATGAAATCCTTGGTAGTAGGCAAAAACAAACATTAAGCTCTTTTCCCGTATAAAATATTACTACTCAGTGGTAAAATTGAATCAATATCAGTAGACAAAACTAAAATTATTTTCTTTACATGCATAAAATATTATCACTTAGTGGCAAAATGAAATCAATAGTAGTAGACAAAATTAAGATTAAGTTCTTTACTTGCATATAATCTTACCCATTAGTGGTAAAAATTTAATATTCAGTTGCCATAAAAAATAATATTAAGCTATTTACTTGTATAAAATATCACAACTTAGTGGTAAAATAGTATCCTTAATAGTTGGCAAAAACAACCATTAAGTTAGTTACGTGCATAAAAGATTACCACTTAGTGCTCAAATAATTCCTTAGTAGTAGGCAATACCTAACATTACGCTCTTTACCAGCCTAAAAAAGTATTACCACTTGCAACTGTTATAATGAAATCCTTAGTAGCAGACAAAACCTAATTTTAGGCTCCTTACCTGCATAAAATATTACCACTTAGTGTTGATATGAAATATTTAGTGGTAGGTAAAACCGAACATTAGGCTCTTTCTTTACCTGCATTAAATCTTACCACTTGGTGGTAAAGTGATGACAACTTTAAACCATCGTTTGTTTTCTTTAATCCGTAGGCTCCTCCATGGCTAAGCAGGAGAGGAAAAGGTTTAACCGGCCTCAGTGTATTTATAATGGAAGAGATTAAAAGGAAATATGGTATCTGGTAAGCAATTTCTTTCGCTCTATATTATCTAGGACAGTGATTTTAAACCGGGGTGCCAACTAAGGGGGCCGCAAGAGCGCCAAAAATAACATTTTTACAATGCCTAAATTGCAAAAAATATGTACATTAATTATTTATTAAAAAGAAATCTAACGACATTCGAAAGTATTTTGAAACTATCTTCTCTGAAAGTGATTTCTACGTAATTAAGTATTGATACAGAAATTATTTTACACTGGGGTGCCACGGCTGTTTCTAAGTAGCAATTGGGGGTGCCACGGCTGCTTCTAGATAGCGATTAGGGGGCCAAGGCTGCTTCTAGATAACAATTAGGGTGCCACGGCTGCTTCTGTATAACAATTAGGGTACTACGGCTGCCTCTAAAGAGCAACAGAGTGCCGCGTGTGTTTCTAGATAGCAATTAGGGGCCACAATAAAAAAAGGTTGAAAAACACTGATATAGGGTACCATAGTTGGCGCCCGGATTTAGATTCTAGCTCGCTTATTCACAATCTTTTAGATTTCGAGATAAAGATTTTCTGAGAATTTTGCAATTATCCTAAACAAGATGGAATAATCGAGTAGAACATAACCAGAAAAGGACAACTTATAACCTTCTACCAACATACAATATTTGACCCGGATCCGGAATATGATCCGGATGATGAGATCAAAAGATATATTGGGAAGGCAAATCTTTACCGAGTTACAGTAAAGAAATGGGTAGAAGTAGAAAGATAGGATTGCAATCAATGTGTAGCTGAGGCAATGTCGATGTAGATTACTTTAAACAGATTTTGTCTATCTGTTGAAGGTAAAACGTTAAATGTGAACGAAACCGAAATTTGGTTATGGATTTGGATTTACATCTTCCACAATGGAATTATTTTTTTAACAATTCATAAACGAGTGAAGAGAAAAAGATGATCATTAATGCGAGAGGTAGGTTTATAGGGTGAAGGAATGATACGGTCGTAAATAACTTGGTCTAGGTTTCTAGGTGAAGGAATGATACGGTCTTACTTCATTTAGTCTAGGTTTCTAAGGTAAAGTAATGATACAGTCCTACTTAGTTTGTTCTAGGTTTCTAAGGTGAAGGATTGATACGGTCTTAATTAATTTGGTCTAAGTTGCTAAGGTAAATAAATGATCCGATTTTACTTCATTTAGTCTATGTTTCTAAGGTGAAGGAATGATACGGTCTTAGTTAATTTGGTCTGCTTCTAACGTAAAGGAATGATACGGACAACTCAATTTGGTCTAAGTTTCTAAGGTGAAGGAGTGACACGGTCTGACTTAATTTGGTCTAGGTTCCTAAGGTGAAGGGATGATGCGGTCTTAATTAATTTGGGCTAGGTTTCTAAGGTGAAGGAATGATCCGAGCTGACTTAATTTTGTCCAGGTTTCTAATGTGAAGGAACGAAATGGGCTTACTTAACTTGGTCTAGGTTTCTAAAGTGAAAGAATGATCCGACCTTACTTAAATTTGTCTAGGTTTCTAAGGTGAATGAATGATACGGTCTTACGAAAATTGGTCTAGGTTTCTAAGGTGAAAGAATGATTCGATCTTAATTAATTCGTCTAGGTATCTAAGGTAAAGGAATGATACGTCTTACTTAATTTTGGCTAGGTTTCCAAGGTGAAGGAATGATACAGTCTTACTTAATTTGTTCTAGAATTCTAAGGTGAAGGAATGATACAGTCTTACTTAATTTGTTCTAGAATTCTAAGGTGAAGGAATGATACAGTCTTACTTAATTTGTTCTAGAATTCTAAGGTGAAGGAATGATACAGTCTTACTTCATTTGGTCCAGATTTCTAAGGTGAAGCAACGATACGGTGTTACTTAATTTGGACTTTGTTTCCAAGGTGAACGAATTAAACGGTCTTACTTAATTCGGTCTGTTTCTAATTTCAAAGAATGGTTAGGTCTCACTTAATTCGGTATATCTCTCTAAAGTGAAGGGATGATACGATCTTACCTAACTTGGTGTAGGTTTCTAATGTGAAAGAATAATACGATCTTACTTAATTTGCTCTAGGATTCTTTGGTGAAGGAATGATAGTCTTACTTAATTTGGTCAAGGTTTCTAAGGTAAATGAATGAGTTGATCTAACTTCATTTAGTCCATGTTTCTAAGGTGAATGAATTATACGGTCTTACTTAATTTGGTCTGGTTCTAACGTGAAAGAATGATACCGATAACTTAACTTGGTATCTCTCTAAGGTCAAGGAATGATACGGCCTAACTTAATTTCGTCTATGTTTCTAAGGTGAAGGAATGATAGAGTCGTACGTAATTTGGTCTAGGTTTCTAAGGTGAAGGAGTGAAACGGTGTTACTTAATTTGGTCAAGGTTTTTAAGGTGAAGGAATGATACGCTGGTACTTAATTTGATCTAGGTTTATAAAGTTTATGAATGATAGGGTCTTACTTAATTTGGGCTTAGTTTCTAAGCTAAAGGAATGATCCGATGTTACTTAATTTGGTTTATGTTTCTAAGGTGAAAGAAGGATACAGTCTTACTTCATTTGGTCTAGGTTTCTAAAGTGAAGGGATGATACGGTCTTACTTAACTTGGGCTAGGTTTCTAAGGTTAATTTTGTCCAGGTTTCTAAGCTGAAGGAACGATACGATCTTACTTAGCTTGGTCTAGGTTTCCAATGTAAGAGAATGATCCGATCTTACGTAATTTGGTTTAGGTTTCTAAGGTGAAGGAGTGAAACGGTCTTATTTAATATGGTCTAGGTTTTTAAAGTTAAGGAATGATACTCTGTTACTTAATTTGGTCTAGGTTTATAACGTTTATGAATGATATAGTCTTGGTTTATAAGCTGAACGAATGATCCAATCTAGTTAATTTGGTCTCGGTTTCTAAGGTGAAGGGATGATACGGTTGTACTTAATTTTGTCTAGGTTGCTAAAGTGAAGGAATGAGAGGGTCGTACTTAATTTGATCTATGTTTTTAAAGTAAAGGAATGATCCAATCTTAGTTAATTTGGTTTAAGTTTCTAAGGTGAAGGAATAATACAGGCTTACTTAATTTGGTCTAGGTTTCTAATGTGATGGAACCATACGGTGTTACTTAATTTGCTCTGTTTTTGCAAGGTGAAGGAATGATACGGTCTTAAATAATTTGGTCTTGGTTTCAAAGATGAAGGAATGATACGGTCTTACTTAATTTTCTTTATGTTACTAAGGTAAAGGAATGATACGGTCTTACTTATTTTGGTCTATGTTATTAAGGTGAAAGAATGATACGGTCTTACTTCATTTTGTCTAGATTTCTCAGGTGAAGCAACGATACGATGTCATCTAATTTTGTCTAGGTTTCTAAGGTGAAGGAATGATATGATCGTACTTAATTTGTTCTCTGGATAATCCGGTTTATAAATCCGGATTCACTTCGCCACTATGGAAAAGGTTTTAATAACAATGGGGATAGCATATGTATGTGGTGAGTGTTTTCTAGATGATATATGGATTTCTTTTAGAAATAAAAGCATGAAATTTACATATTATATTGTGTCTCAAAACTGAGTAGATATAAGGAAAACAACGTGGAAAGGTATAGGAGGGGAAATGTAAAAAAGATCAAAAGACCCCTTGAGGTAGAACGGGTTGAGACTATCTTCTGGTGCTAGTTGTGGGTCGAAGAAGGGCAACTTTGGTCGCATAATTATCCATATTGTAAAGGAGCGGGGGTTAATAACACTACCACCCATGCTCAAGAAAATTTAAAAGAAGATAACCGACTCTGCCAAATTGACATGAAATTCAGAATTGTAAAATAGGAGATAATGAAAATTATCTTTTTTTTAAATACAATAATCGCTTAAGCGCATTGCTATGAACACTACTCGCTCGTACTGTGATAAATACAACCTCGAGACACTAAAAAATTGTCCCTTTAATTATAAATCCTTGAAGCGTTGAATTATAATTTTTAGTGGCGTTCACGCGACTCTATAAGCTACTATGTCGGTCCGTAGGTCAGTCGGTCGGATGGCAACCGTTTTACTTTTGAATGAGTTTTTTTGGCAATAACATCGTAACTCTTGGGCCGATTCTAACGAAATTTGAAACCCTTCTGTTGGTTTACATTCTCTTTCGAATAATATAATTGCCAAGGTCCTCCCAACGTTATTCCTGGCAATATTGAAAGTTTTGAAGGTCGTTAGGTCATAAATCAGAATAAGTGAGAGCAAGCGACTTTTGCTCAGCAGACTGTTTTTAAATATTCAGTTCAAATAAACTACCACCGGCAACTAGAAATATAGTCTCGGTAAACAAAAGTAGCAAGGACTTCGTTGACTAGAAAGAGTGTGTGGTTGTAACCCAGTGACGACTTCTTTCAAAAGACTTCCCTTCATAATTCCGACGACCTTTGAAGCCACACCTTCACTGCTTGCAGATCGTTACAGGAGGAAGTCGTCCACACAAGCCGTAGAAAAGGTCACCGTAAACTATATCCGGATAGCTTAACTGCCATCACGAATAACCTTCTCCAGGGATACGGTCACCTGAACCACCGCAAGGAGGGCCCACCAGCTCCGCCAATCGCCCACCCCCTCCCCCACCTACACGAAATCCTCCTCATTGAGGGATTTATCCAGGCTTGTTTATTTGAAATTATTGCCAACCCTCCTCCCCCCCCCGCTCCCTTGCATCATTGGAGGCTTAATGGAAAGGAGGTTTGAGCTAAAGCCAGTGAAGATCGGGAAGGGCAAGAAGCATACTGGAATGGGACGGAATTACAACCTGTAGGGAGGGTATTTTACCCTACCCCTCGGGTCCGGTCGGGACCACGAAAGACAAACAACCGTCTTTGTGGATGCTGGAAGTGATTTTGAATAACCAAAATCCGTTGAAGGGGCGGCACCCCTGGGTGAAGATCGTTGATTAGGTCTTCATTCTTCATTAAATCTACTATCTTTTCCCACCTTCTGAAAAGCCAATCTAGGTCCATACCCATGTTCACCCACACATCCAGTCTCTTTCGCAAGGGCTGTCAGCGACACTGTGAGGGGATATTATTCTTAGGCAATGTCAAAAAACCTCATCACCGCATAGACATGAAAACGCTATGGGATGAAAAGAACCCGCCGCCAACTACACATAGTAAACAAAACAGTCACACAATCGATTTTTTAGACTAACTCAATTGACAGACGAATCACAAAAATCCAAAACACATACACATGCCAAATACTCATATTTAGATTCACACAGGACACACAAAAAATCCACTTTCAAAGATTCACTCACTGAGCAAGAACATCAGACAAATCAACCAGAAGCTGTTACGAATAAAGACCAAATACGCGTACGCAGGACCATCCCCTTATGGTTGGCATTCCCGAAAATAAACTCATCATTCACATCAGGCATGAATATGGCAATGATGCCATCCAGGGCCTCTACCTGGATGGCAAAATCACACTGCTGGACCAAGGCATCAAGGTATGCGGCACATTAATATACGCCCATAACCTCGAATACCAACATAACATTAGACCACACCAGCGTCTCCGTTGTTATAAAACGGGACACGAAAGAAGCATGCGCAAAGCTGACCCCGTCTGCTCCAAATGTAGTGGGACACCATTACAATGACTGTGAGAGCTCCACTCTCCTATGAATCAGCTACGGCGTCGACCATGAGGCCGTGAGCATAAGACTCTGCAAATGATCTTCCCAGAGAAGATCTTCGCCGTCATACACGAATACAAAAACAGAAGAACTGCACTCCTATCCACTCTAGCGAGCATAAACTCACTCCTGCCCACTTTTCTCTCCAGACCTTTCACCTCCACCACTCACCCTGACTTATATCCAGCTCTTCCTTTTCTCTTGGTCCCAGCCGACGCCCCTCTGCCACCCCAACCCCTCCATCCATTTCCCTACACTCATATACTGTACCCACCCCTCCTTCTATTATCCCCACCTTTCCTCCCACTGCCCTTACCCTTCCTTCTGCTATCCCCCATCCCTCCTTTCACTGTTCACCCCCCTTCCACTATCAACACCCATCTCCCTACAGTGTCTGTAGCGCTCGGATCGAAATTAAAGTAGGCTTGTGGCACCTAAATCGCAAGATACGTAGGCCCAGCGAAGAACCTCACAAATGAACGCCCGGTGGGCCTATGAAATACTGAAATTGGGCACACGCATTGATTACTAAAATAATAGAATAGGGAGAAACACTTATAGGAGAAATAGACATGAGTTAATTAAACATGAATGTAAATAATATATGCATTTTGCTCGAGGCGAGAAGAATGAATTCGAGATGGCAGCAAATATATACATATACATACAGACATACAAAGGTGGTTAGCAGTTCAAACAAAGCTTGGGATGCAGGTGGAGAACTGAAAACACGATAGCAGCGGTCATTGTTCGCTAGCAAGGGACTGCGAAACTCAGGCACGCCTTTGCTAATTTGACCAGAAACAAAATCTCTATCTCTTTTGATACGAGTGAAAGAGGCTCCACCCAAGCAACGTTAGTAGATAATAATAGGCCACGCCCATTGTTTCGGAGACAAATATATACTACCAAACTTAAATTCATTCATTCAGGTAATAGAGAAAGAAAGAGAGAGTAAAGTCAGAGAGTCAGTCCGCCAGTCAAAAAGACGTCATGAAGTAATAGGCTCGCTTAAACATGCCCGTATGGAATCCTTCTTACCTCCTAAGGTTACCCAAGTTCTTCCACAAAAATAAAGAGTCCAAAATCCATCCGTCTGTGATATCTTTACGGGTATTCGCATCGATCTTTGAAACCGAGCCTACTTAATCTCAAGCCTCGGTCAAGCGAAATCTCTCTACTCCGAGGCCTACCACGTTCTCTACGCCGAAGACTACCACAAGAACGTTCGGCGCCCCTCTTAACTCTCGAACCCTATAACTCGTACACATTTATTACTTCGAGAACCTTCATTTCCACCTTTCCTCTCACTGTTCCAACCCCTCCCTCCTCTGTCTCGACCCCGTCTTTCCACTCTCCCTATCCCTTCTTTTACTGTTGTCTACTCCAAATCCACCACCACCTCACACGCACCAGTTAACACTAACCTCCCCACCTCCTCCTTCTCGTCAACTCCCTTCCTTCTCTTCCCTCTACCACAGAGACGTGTGAAGGTAGCCTCCCCACACTCACTCTCATAGTGAAATGCCAGGAGATCAAGGTGAGGAAAGCGGCTATTGCTAACACAGCCTCACGCGCACTTCGCTCCCAACCATGGATTGGCTTAGTTTAGTACAAATAAACGTAGGCAGTTGGTACGGTATTCTCCATCATACCATCTCCAACTGGGTACTCAACACAGAGACCTGACATCTTGTGAATTCTACCGGCCTACACCCTCCCAACAAGAGACTTCGCGTTGCAGGCTGCCACACATACCTTACCCCACAGGCACCACAGCTGGGATCAGCGATCCTAGTAAAGCGATCTATACACCACACATTCATAAACACACAAGAGCATTCCTCTCTCGCCTGCAAGGTACACATGACCACTGGCCCCATCTTAGTAGCCACTCCACTACAGCCCACCTTGACAGAAACTACATATAAATCCCATTCCCGTCTCTATCAAACCACAACCTTTCATTCTTCTTTGTGGGGGATCTGAATAGACACTATCCTACTCTACTGTCAAACACCACTAATGATATGGGTAGGTATGTGACCTGTGCCTTGCAGTAATTCTGATGAGAGCACATCGGCCTGGCCTTCTCCACATTTTTCGGGCATCGCAAAGAGACTACGTCCCCGGATATGATCTTCCGCAATTACCAAGCTACACGCTTCCACACCCGGGTCCCCACGTACTATCCAACCACATCATAATATGCCTCATAAAATCATTTTCATCCATCCTGATACTCCGCCTCGCTCTAATATTACACCAACACGAATTGAGAAGAATTCAAAACACACATAACTACGAACATGCCATACAAAGTCAACTTCTAGAACACTAATCTTAACATATAGACCACCACTGGAATATATTCAAGCACACCATAAACACTGCACGTAATTACATACACCATGTCAAACATACACATGCATAAAACTTCACATTCTGCATGCAAACACAAAGACTCATTACACAATACAATATCCATTACAACAGAGACCCACGAAAACACATCATACTCTTAAAAGCCCGCATCCTAAAATACGTGCAGCTAGATCGGAACCGCCAGTGGCGCGAAGTGATCCACGTTGTGGACGACCCTCGCTGCACTGACCTTTCCCTCTTCCGGCGGTGAGTAAAGAGAGGGTGAAGAACGAAACCACTTAACTCTATCACCACCATCATAACAATATCACACTTACCGAGACAAATGACATCCTCGACACATTTAGGTCCCACTGGGACAGGGTGCACAAACACAATCCACCCAAAACACACACGCAAGAACACGTCGAGGAATAGTGTCGGCTCCACGCTGATGAACTTTGGCCCGCCCCCCTGATACAAATGGAGGTACTTGATAACGCTACTAAACTAACCACTCCTATCACCACTGAGGAAACATAACACTATTTTAAATCATCACCAAAACGCACCCCTCTCCGTTCCCTCCGACCTTCCAGCTACAATAATTCACCACCTCCCAGAAACTATATATCCTACACTCACACCTATTCAACGCATCACTCGCTTCTTCCAATAACCATTCAAAATATCACACAAGATTTTACTACTCCCGTAGAAAAACACAAATGCCAAACACCCTAACAATTACAGGCCTATTGCTCTGTTAGAAAGCCTACTAGGCAAGATACTTGAGCGTATCGTCAACACCTGTCTACGGAGTTTTCTGGTGTAGAGGGACAAGTTCTCCCCCTACCAATATGGCTTCAGGAGTGGCCGGTCCACTCAAGCGGTTGTTTCCATCGTTCATCATTGTAGGAGAATCGTCACCCACCCGTTCTCTCTCAGTAGAGACCCGAGATGTTAACCGCAAGAGCATCCGGCCAGGCAACTCGGGTCAAGCGCATAACCACAGCGCCGCGCCACTCGTTGCTATGAAAGGCCTAAAGGTTAAAATGCAAGATCTTCCCTATGAGAGTGAAATTCAATTTCACCTCAAGTAAGACATTAGGGACGCGTTTCTCCCAAGTTCGAAGGCTGACGAGGAGCCGATGTAAGACTTGGTGAGAAAAACCGTTTGAAATAAGAACCCTCCTGGGCCCGTCCTCAAGCCCCCTCCCCTCTTACCCCTCCCCCAGTGAGGTGACGAAGTCCCCGGATTAAGACCCCGGGCTACCGAGACTGGCTAGGTAGAATACGTCAGTCTCCAAGTGACGAATTCCCCGGATTAAGACCCCGGGCTACAGAGACTGGATTGGTAGAATACGTCAGTCTCCAGGTGACGAAATCCCCGGATTAAGATCGGGCTCCCGAGACTGGACAGATAGAATACTTGGGTCGTTAGACTACGTAGTTCCCTGCAAGAGAGGCAGTGCTACCTTAAGGGGCTAAGAAGCAGCTCATCCTCGAGCTAGTCCCTGGTTATCAAACCGAACGATAAGTTAACTTGTTCAAGTTCAACTTACTCTCGTCAGAGAGACTCCTCATATCCTGGTGCATCTTAAACACCAGGGGTATTCCTCGTCCTTGAGGAATTAAGAAAAGAAGAAGGAAAAGGCTCCCCCTCGAGGCCACACCAAACTCATAAGTTAACTTGGTTGAGGAACTAAGTTCAACTTATTCTCGTCAGAGAAACCCCCCCGCAATGATCCTTGACCTTGAGGAAGACTGGAACTAAGAAGAAGCTCATCCTCGAGCTAGTTCCTGGTTACCAAACCGACCTTTAAGTTAACTTGTTCAAGTTCAACTTATTATCGTCAGAGAAACCCCCCCTCCTCGATCCTCGCCCATGAGGAATTACGTAACGAAGGAGAAAAGCTCCCCCTCGAGCCCGTTACTCGGTGGTCACACCGAACTCTAAGTTAACTTGGTTTAAGAACCAAGTTTGACTTACTCTCGCCAGAGAGGCCTCGCCTACCTTGGTGCCGCCTAAAGCACCGTGATTGTTCTCGTCCTTGAAGCCCCCCCTGCCATTGAATACCGTATGGACCCCCATCTGCTACACTCGCCAAAGTCCCTCGTGATCTCGACCACCTCCCTCTGGCCGGTCGGCACGAGTCTTGGAGTCAATAACATTCCTGAGGTATTTAAACTCCAGTAGAGTCAATAAGCTTAAATAGTGTATATTAAAGTGCGTGTCGAATTTAGCAAATTTTAGAGGGTCAAACTAATTGAATTAGTTATTGTGTATTTTAATATTCGGAGTATTTCTGTGGTTAATGGTAAATTTTTGTGTAGTAAATTGTGTAGTCAAACTTGGTTCTTAAACCAAGTTAACTTAGAGTTCGGTGTGACCACCGAGTAACGGGCTCGAGGGAAAGCTTTTCTCCTTCGTTACGTAATTCCTCATGGGCGAGGATTGTACTTGGGGGGTCTTCTTCAAGGGCGAGGATCGAGGAGGGGGGGTTTCTCTGACGAGAATAAGTTGAACTTGAACAAGTTAACTTAAAGGTCGGTTTGGTAACCAGGAACTAGCTCGAGGATGAGCTTCTTCTTAGTTCCAGTCTTCCTCAAGGTCGAGGATCATTGCGGGAGGGTTTCTCTGACGAGAATAAGTTGAACTTAGTTCCTCAACCAAGTTAACTTATGAGTTTGGTGTGGCTACTGGGTAACGGGCTCGAGGGGGAGCCTTTTCCCTCTTCTTTTCTTAATTCTTCAAGGACGAGGAATATCCCTGGGCCTTTGGATGCACCAGGATATGAGGAGCCTCTCTGACGAGAGTAAGTTAAACTTGAGCAAGTTAACTTAACGTTCGGTTTGATAACCAGGGACTAGCTCGAGGATGAGCTGCTTCTTAGCCCCCTAGGTACCCCTGCCTCTCTTGCAAGGGACTTCGCAGTATGGCGACACAAGTATTCTACCTGTCCAGTCTCGGTAGCATGTTCTTAATCCGGGGACTTCGTAGCCTGGAGACTGACGTATTCTACCTCGATTTTCCTAAGTGTTTCTTATTTATACCTCGTCACCCCACTAGGGGAGGTTAGGGGGGAGGGGCTTGTGGACGGGCCCAGGAAGGCTCTTATTCCAACGGTTTTTCTCACCAAGTCTTACCTCGGCTCCCGTTAGCTCTCGAGTTTGAGAGAAACGCGTCTCCAATTTCTTATTTGATTTGAAATTGAATATACTCGCGCAAGGGGAGATCTTGTAGTTTAAAGCTGTTTGGCATTTCATACAGACGAGTGGCGAGTGTCTGTGGTTACGAGCCTGACCCGCGTTGCCTGGCCCGGATGTTCCTGCGGTAACCATCTCGGGTCTCCACTGAGAGAGAACGGGAGGGTGACGATTTCCCTAGAGTAGTTGTGTCACCCCATCACTTGTAGATGATGATGAATCACTAAATACAAACTTCATGTCAAAGTTCACTGTAGTTAAAAATTGTAAAGTTAGGATGCTTTGAGCAAAGTAATATTAAGTTTGTGATGTGGTGCATATATATATATATATATATATATATATATATATATATATATATATATATGAACAAATCTCACAAAGTGCACCTGAGTCAAAGTTATGCAGATACACCCAAAAAGGAAAAGTGAAAAACGATTCCGAGCGCTTTCGTCTTTATTCTTAAAGACCTTTTCAAGGATGAACAAGAGGCTGGACATACATTGCCTTAAATAGTGGAAGGGGGGATTACACTACCCACCTCTGAACCTTAATTAGGGGGTACAAAATCCTGAAACAACTTTATTTGAGATTTTATGTAGATAGTGATAATGGGATCTAGCGTGAACAAACCAGGGCTAAGGTTGAAATTTGGAAACGCGTTAATGGAGATACATTCTAATATATTTCTCGAAATATAATTACTGCATTTTATGACTGGTTTGGCACTGTTCCAGTTAATGCTATGGTTAAGATTGTACATATGTAGAAAAAGCGCAGATTGTTCACTGTAATTACGTACATTGGCTTGATGTTGCTTAACCTGGACATCTAGTTCTTTCCCGGTTTGTCCATAATAACATTTCTGGCAAAAGTTGCAGCCTATCGAATAAACAATGCCAGGCCGGGAGGGGGGCGAATTTTTGACAAGGAAGCGATAAATGGTAGTCTCGTACTTAAAAATAACATTTATGATCAGAGGCCTAAGTAAACGAGGTGATTTAATGAAAATATGGTTATAGGGTAAAACTAATAAGTTTGTGGCCTGAAACTTAGGGATATTAACATTAGTTTAATAATAGGAACGCTTAGCGGACTTATAACAATTGTCGAAAAAGTACAGAGGGTAGCACAAATTTATCTCTATTTTATATATTCTATCGACTTCTTTGTCTAGGTATTCTGGTGAGACAATTCTAACGGCACGCAAAAACATAGAGGAGAAAACACTTTGTTGGATGCTATTATGGTGTTTAGAATAAAATGTATATAAGAGTCTATGGCTGTGGGTTTTCTATATATTTCCTATTTTAAACAATGGTTTGTCAGATTAATTAGAATATCTAGGAAAGGGAGTGTGCGATATTTTTTAACTTCTAAAGTAAATTTAATCGAGGACACTAAAGTGCTAATTTTAGTAAGAAATGTATTGATATTTAAATTATTAGGCTAAAGGCAAAGGATGTCATCAACATATCGCATCCAGGCTATAGGGGTTTCATTAATTTGGGGAAGTATTCTAGATTCGAAGAATTCCATGTATAGGTTTGCGAGTACAGGGGACAAACAATTCCCCATTGCCATTCCAAAGGTTTGGCGCTAAAATATTCCATTAAAGGTAAATTTGAAATTGTTGATGCAAAAAGCAATGAGTTTAATAAGGGAAGAAGCGGGTGTAGGGAGAGCAACTGTTTCGAGGTGTTCTTCAAGGAAATTCAAGAGATTGGTAGGGGAACTCTAGTAAAGCGGGAACAAACATCGAAACTAACCCTGATAATTTTAGCCTGGGAGACTCAATCCAGAGAGAAGGGGTCCTCATGAGAGCTCTATACACAGAGTTAAAGATCGCAGTCAACAAGCTCATAGATGTCCCAAATGGCTACGTAGTCCTGTGCCACAAACAGGGAGACGTGGAAAGGATGGTAGCGCCAGAAGAAACGACATACTAGGAAAGTTTGGCTTACAACCAAAAGTACCGCCACATCTCCAGGCTAACCGCTCCTTCATATGCAGAAAAGTCGACCTTTAGGTGGGCTCACATACCAAGGAGGAACTAAAGAAAGAGCTCGAGAAAGAAAACAAACATCACAAAATAGCGGAAATAATAAAATTTTGGCACCACACCCACTTTTTTAAGGTGATTTGCACAGCGACTAAAATGGCCAATAGGGTGATGCAAAACGGTCTCCTGGCCCTTGGAATGAGAATTCCACCAGAGAACATCCACACGGAGAAATTCACAAATGTGCAAATATACTTCCAATGTTATGCACTGGAAGAACACGTCACCATAGAATGCCTTAAACAAGATAAGAAAGTTTGCTCAGAATGCGGGAGCGAAGGTCACAACTTCTGAGAATGCAGGGAAATAACTAAAAAGTGCATAAACTGCCAAGGTCCACATAGAATAATGGCCGTTAACTGCCCGAAAGAGAACAGACCCAGGCAAAATAAAAAATAAACAACCAAACATACGCACAAGTGCCCAAGGCAACATTAAAAAAATAAAACAAGCAGAGGAACAAAAACTAAACATAAATATGAATGAAAGAACCGGGTTAGATATCTTGGCTTGTATTATGTTCGCGCACGTCCATAATATTTCCCAACCGGGAACCTTCGCGGACACACTCAACCTTCTCGAAAAGAATGGAGTATGCGGAGTCACGGCTGGAAAGACTCCTTAGGTGAAAGATATGCTCGAAGTGGGAGCCGCAATGGAAGAAAAAAAAGGCTACTGAAGAGACCGCAGAATACGAAGACGAAACAGAACAATCTGACAAGGAATGAAAAAACAAAAAGAAGAAAAGGAAACATAAAAAACAAAACAAAGACAAGAAACGGAAGAAACAACCGACTCGGAATCCTCAAAAGAGACCGAAAATGAAGAAGGCTGCAGGTACGAAGCCAAAGATTTCAAACTTAGAATCTTTGTGCATGAGGCCTACCCATTACCAAAGGGGGCCAAATCCGCTGACTTCAGAAAAGGGCTGGAAAAAGGCACCTGCAAATGGACCTATGTAACCGACCATGACGAAAACGCAATTGAAAAACTTATATGGGAAGACCGCATCAGGTTCTTCCCCAATGATATAAGACCACTTAAAAAGGAAACATTCGACAAACTCGCAAATGGAAAATACCTAAACTAAAATAATAGCCAATGTAAACAGAAAACTAAAAATCTTACACCTGAACACGGATGGATGGAAGACCAAGGCCAGCCATACAATATGGAAACATATTCTGGCAAATAAAGGCGGACATCATCTGTATCTCGGAACATGGGGTAACAGACGATGGCCCATGAAAATCCCTAACTATAATATATTTAAAAAGAATCCAACGGGAGAAAGGTACGATGGCGCGGCTATCGCAACAAGAAAGAACCTCCACTACACTCAGGGACGAGAAGTCGACGAGGCCTACGTGGCCGTGACACTAGAGATGGAATATTTCCCTCTCACGGTTGCTGCGGCCTACCAGACACCACGCTGCCCCTATATCCCGATCCATTCAATAATAGAAATATACAACAACAACCCTATTATATTATTAGGAGACCTGAACGCCTGTTTACGGGAATCAGGCTATCAAAGGTCGAACAATGCAGGACAAAATATAGAATTACTGATGGACAGGTTAATAATCCAAAGGGTAGGCCCAGACTTTCCGACGTTCATTAGGGGAAGATCCATCACCAGGCCGGATATAGTTTTATCATCCCCAAACTTCTCGTATAACATCTACATGGAGCCAATCCCAATCTCCTGCAGCAACCACATAGGAATCAGCGTGACGATTAACCAGAACCCCATAATGATTCCCATAACATCAAGGAAATAATATAAGAGGGCAAACTGTCAAAAATACACCCAAGTATTAGAGAGATATCAACAACCAGATCCTAATGGCCAAAAAAATAGAAGAACTAAATAACATAATAGACAACGTGATTGAGGCAATGATAGAGGCCGACAAACAGGCCGTACCACTGATAAAATATTAGACCTTACCACATCCCAAATGGACAACAGAAATGAGAAGAAAAGCAAAGAACATCAGAATAAAGTACCGAGAAATAAGAAATTACGGAACCACTCGGCAGAGGGCAAAAGAGCTCAATCAAATGAAGAAATAAATGATTTTCTCAATAAAAGAGCAACAAGGAGAAATATGACAAGACCTAATAGATAAAATAGCTACAACCGAAGACCCCAAAGTAGCATGGAGGCTAATAAAAGCGATAAAAAGCAGATCATCAAGAAAGCTGATCAAAATAATAGATCAAAATAACGAATACATAAGGACCAACGTAGAAATAGAAGAGAAATTCAGAGCTCATTGGAGCAAAATCTATAGAATTGAAGATGAAGATAACATAAACTTTGACAGAACAACAGAAAGAAGAGTCAACGAGTCTATAGAAGCCAACATCCACAGATTAACTCAGGCGTTAAAAGTCGAAAACAACAGAAATGAACAAATAGGCCTAGGAGCCACAATTACGACCGAAGAAATCAAAAGTACCATCAAATCCTTCAAACAAAAAACGCCAGGAACAACAGGTCTAACGAAATACAATTATCAGAAGGCCCCAGAAATTATTCTGAATAGCATAAAAGAGCTATTTAATGCCTACGTAAACATAGGCGCCTTCCCTGAGAAGTTCAAATTAGCAAGGATGGTATTCCTACCGAAACCGGGCAAACCATAAAGCCTGGTCTCGAGTTACAGGCCAATCTCCTTGCTGAACTTCCAGGGTAAGGTCTTTGAAAAAATAATAAATGAAAGATTGGACACCTTCCTCGAAGAAAACGAAAAACACAACAAACAACAGTTCGGCTTCAGGAAGGGAAGAGACTCTACAATGGCCCTAGCCATAATCACAGAAAAAATAGCTCAATCCACGGCCAAAAAAGGATACGTCTTTGTAGTTTTTCGCGACGTAGAAAAGGCCTTCGACAAGGTATGGGTCGAAAGACTAAAATATAAACTCATACAACTCAACCTCGGCGTTAAAATGGCAAGAATCCTAGCCGACTATGTATCGAATAGAAAAGCACAAGTAAGCATTGGAGGACAAGAAGGCCCCACTTTCGACCTACAAACAGGAGTCTCTTAAGGGGGGTACCTAAGCCCCACCTTGTATGCCATATTTACCGCCGACCTACCTGCCCCAATCTCACCTAACAGTATAAATATACAATATGCAGACGATATAAGCCAAATAATTCCGACAGACTATACAAACCCAAGATGGCAGGCTCGTATTACAGCACGAGAAATAAAAAACATAAACGATTATGAAAAACGTTGGAAAATAAAAACAAATATTAACACGTTTAAAATAATCCCTATACAAAGAATAAAAAAACACAAATAATCATAGAAGGTACAGAGTATCAATATTCAAATGAGGGGAAAGTACTGGGCCTACAGTTGGGAAGTCGTGGATACAGAAACCACGTGAAATCCAGGATCGCCACAGCGAAATCAGGCTTGAGATTGCTCTACGCCTTAGTGAATCTGAGCCAAAAAAAGAAAAGAACGCTGTACAAAGCGTTCCTCGAGTCAGTCCTGGCGTATCCACCGATCCCTCTACACGTCATACCGAAGTCTAATAAGAAAAAAATTCAGAGAATCCAAAACAAAGCGGCATAACTTATCACTAACACTAGAAGAAGAGAGAGGAAGAAAATACTCGACATATTAGAAACAGCCGAAATTCAACCCATAAATAAGACGCTAGAAGAACGAGCAAATAAAATATGGACAAAGATAGATGAAAAGCTCGTAGAAATGAACAACGATCTTAGAATACCGGAAGTAAACCGAAACCAAATAAAGAAAGCATTCCCGAGCTGTAGGCTCCATTTACAGTGAGAAGAACAACCAATATACACTTGAGTAAAAGCAAACTTAACCCAAACAAAACAAGAAAAACAAAGGCAAGAATGCCAGAAATAATGTAAGAGAAAATAAAAGAAATACAAAGATTAATTAGAAGAAACGCTACCCGCAAGGGTACCCAAACGAAAAACCTCGGACTCAGAAACAGAATATAAAAGAAAAAAGACTTAGAACAAACTAAAATAAACTAATTAGAAGTAACATTGAGAAATATATAAATATAGTAGAATACAGCTAAATAAAGAAGAATAGCCAGTATCCTGGCAATTAATAATACTCCTACCCACTCACTCACACTCACCCCACCCCACCCCTACCCACACAACCCCCCCAAACCTAAACCACCCTCTCATTTTATCTACTCTATTTCCCTGCTTATCTCACCTCTTTGCCCCCTGTTCATTCCTTGAAAAGGTCTTGAAGAATAAAGACGAAAGTGCTCGGAATTGTTTTGCACTTTTCCTTTGTGGTTGGTGTATCTGCATATATATATATATATATATATATATATATATATATATATATATATATATATATATATATATATATATATATATATATATATATATATATATATATATATATATATATATATATATATATATATATATATATATATTTATATAGTTTATTTTCTGGGTTTTTTGGTTTTTGTTGTTATTGTTTTTTTGTGCTAAGTTATCTTAATAATAGGGGACTATACCCTTGAGGAGGGAGGGGGGACGTCAGATGAACGCGTAAGAAAATGACGAATTGGACTAAACGTGACGTTTCGAACCATTTTTTTTTTCTTGTCTTGATTGTACTCGAGTCTTAAAACTTAAGGACGACGTTTCGAAGCATTTGGGAGTCAAGTTTACTCTTATCCCTTCAGTGAGTCACCCCCTCATGGCTTGCCGTAGGAGTATTCTCGGCTGCAGGGGAACACCCGCTCTCCAATCCTCCAGATTTGCAGTTCTGCTCTCAGAATTTCTCCTTCTTCGTCCTTCCTTTGAAGCGAAGCTCCAGAGTATTTGGTCACCTCTCGTTTTTACTCTTATCGATAATAATAATAATTATAATAATGATAATAATAATTATAATAATGATAATAATAATTATAATCATTATAATAATAATAATAATAATAATAGACGTTTTTGCAAGGCGTTCTTTAATGCCATAGTCTTTCACAGATCCTAACAACTAAGAAAAGAGCTGAGAGAAGAGGGGATTGTTCAAGGCACGCTTGCAGGAATCAAGGGCCAGTGCAGTAGGCAGGTTATTCCACAATCTAGGAGCAAATTTCGAAAACCCACGATATATCTCGAGAAGTCCGAGATACGCGCCGTGGCGTGGACCCATTGTTTATTAAGAGGAAGAGAAGGAAGAAGTGCAAGAGGAAGATAGTGAATATATTGACTGATAGGGCAAGTGGGGAAAGATAGTCTAGTGGAAATTAATAAGAATAACTGATAATAAGCTAAGTGTCGTTCCACGGTCTCCAATGTCAAAACATTGTGGTAAGGTAAAAATGGGGGCCCTTTAAAGAGATGGGGAAACTAGTCGATCACACCTCCTCATATAAGCCTACTTGATTGTAATAAGCCTCTTTTCCCGCTACAGTTGCAACTTCGATATAGTCTCGACTCGAATTGGGAAATACGACCCACAAAACAAATCCTTTTCGGGAATTCTCGGTCAACTTTATAGAAAGGTAAGTAAGTATGTGCCGTCAATGATATTTCTCCCAAACGTTAGAATTAAGGGAAGTAAGGGCGACCAATAACTATGGGACCTCAATGGAAATTTAATAACCTACAACGTTAATCTTAGACAATAACGGCATATTTATTTTTTGGCATTTTAATTCCGAAGCTTAAACATGAATCGTAAACCCCGAACATGTTTTCAGCATGATATGTAGTTAAGTGCAGTGGATCAAATTCTTACTAAAATTGCTTAAATTATTATCGGTATTCCGAATTTTATGAATACCCTGTATATTCACCTAGAATGGACACCCTGTGAATTCACTGACAAAGGACACCCTGTGAATTCAGTACCAATGGACACCCTGCATATTGAATTACAATGGAACAACTTTATATTGACTAAAATGGGTATATTGACTTACAATGTACACCCTGTATATTAACAGACAGTGGACACCTGGGAATTCACTGACAGAGGACACCCTGTGTATTCACTGACAATGGACACTCTGTGTATTTACTGACAATGGACACCCTGTGAATTCACTGACAGAGGAGACCCTGTGTATTCACTAACAATGGACACCCTGTGTATTTACTGACAGAGGACACCCTGTGTATTCACTGACAATGGACACCCTATGCATTCACTGAAAGGGGACACCCAGTGTATTCACTGGCAATGGACACCATGTGTGTTCACTGACAATATACACACTGTATATTAACTTACAATGGACCCCCTGTGTATTCACTGAAAATAGACACCCTGTGTATTCACTGAAAATGGACACCCTGTGTATTCACTGACAAAGGACACCCTGTGTATTCACTGATAATGGACACGCTGTGTGTTCACTTACAAAGGACACACTGTGTATTCACTAACAATGGACACCCTGTGTATTCAGGACAATAGACACTGTGTATTCACTGGCAGAGGAAACCGTGTGTATTCACTGAAAATGGACACCCTGAATGTATATTGGCAATGGAGACACTGTATATTCACTAACAATAGACACGCTGTGTATTCACGGACAATGGATACACTGTATATACACTGACAATGGTCACCCTGTGTATTAACTGACAATGGATAACCTGTTTCTTCACTATCAATGGACACCCTGTTTATTCACCGACAATGGAAAACCTTTATGTTGACTAACAATGCAAACCCTGTTTAGTGACTTACAATGGACACCCTGTATATTGAATTACCATGGACAGCCTTTATATTCGTTGAGAATGGACACCCTGTATATTCAACCGCAATGGACACCCTGTATATTCACTCACAATGGACACCCTGTATATTAACTGATCATGGACAGCCTGTGTTTTCACTAACAATGGACACATTGTTTATTCACTTACAATGGACACCCTGTGTATTCACTGACAATGGACACACTGTATATTTACATACAATTGATACCTTGTGTATACACTGACAATGGACACCATGTGTATTCACAAAAAAGGACACCCTGTGTATTCATTTACATTGGACACCCTGTCTGTTTACTGACAACGGACACACTGTAGATTCACTTACAATGGACGCCGGGTGTATTTACTGACAGATGACACCTTGTGTATTCACCGATAATTGACACTGTGTATTCAATGACAATGGACACCCAGTGTGTTCAGTGACAGAAGAAATATGTTTATTCACAGACAATGGACACCCTGTATATTCTTTGAAAATGTATATTGACTTACAATGTACATCATGCATCCTGAATTATAATTGACACCCTGTATATTCACTGAAAATCGAGAACCTTTATATTCGCTGACAATGGACACCCTTCATCTTGAATTACAATGGAGGCCCTGTATATTGAGTTGCCATGGACACCCTGTCTATTCATTGATTATGAACATCCTGTATATTCGCTGACAATCGACACCCTGTTTGCTCACTGACAATGGACACACTGTATTTTAACTTACAATGGACACCCAGTATATTCACTGAGAATGGACACAGTGTAAATTAACTGATAATGGACACCCTGTATATTGAATTACAATGGGCAACCTTTATATTCAGTGACAAGGACACCCTATATATTAGCTTAAAAGATAGACCCTGCATATTGACTTAAAACGGACACACACTATATTGACTTACAATGGCAAGGCCACTCTGTATAGTCACTGAAAATGGACACCCTGTTTGTTCACTGATAATTTTTATATTCACTGTCAATGGACACACTGTGTATTCACAAATAGAGGAAAATCTTTGTATTTAGTGACATTGGACACTCTGTCTGTTCATTGGCAATGGACACACTGTATATTCACTTACAATGGACTCCCTGTGTATTTACTTACATAAGATACCCCATGTATTAACTGATAATGGACACCGTTTATTCAACGACAATGGGCACCCTGTCTATTCACTGACAGATGACATCCTGTGCATTCACTGACAATGAACACCTTATATATTGACTGAAAATGGACACCCTGTATATAGACTTATAATGGACACCCTGTATATTGACTGAAAAATGGTCATACTGTGTATTCGCTGACAATGGACACCCTGTGTATTCACTGACAGAAGACACATGTGTATTCATCGATAATGGACTCCCTGTGTGTTAACTGACACTGGACATACTGTATATTCACTTAGAATCGACATCCTGTTTACTCACTGACAATGGACTCCCTTTGTATTGATTGACAGAGGAAACCATATGTATTCACTGTCAATGGACACCCTGTGTGTTCAGTAACGGAAGAAACCCTGTGAATTCACTGATAATGGACACCCTGTATTTTCTTTGGCAATGAACACCCTGTATATTGACTTACGATGGACACCCTGCATCCTGAATTACAATTGACACTCTGTATATTCACCAGAAATTGACACCCTTTATATTCGCTGGAAATGAAACCCTGTATCTTGAATTACAATGGACACCCTGAATATTGTGTTACAATGGAGAAACCTGTATATTCACTGATTATAAACACCCTGTATATTCGCTGACAATGGACACCCTGTGTGCTTACTGACAATGGACTCACTGTATTTTAACTTACTTTGGACACCTTGTATATCAAGGGAAAATAGACACCTTGTATATTTACTGAGTATGGACACCATGCATATTAACTGACAATAGATACTCTGTGTATTCACTGATAATGGACACCCTGTATATTCATTGATGATGGATACCCTGTATATTGAATTACAACGACAACCTTTATATCCACTAAAAATGGACACTGTGTATATTAGCTTAAAATATACCACCTGCATATTGACTTAAAACGGACACCCTGTATATTGACTTACAATGGCCACTCTGTATATTCAATGACCAGGGACACCCTGTGAGTTCATTGATACATTTTATATTCACTGGCAATGGACACCCCGTGTATTCACTGACAATGTACAATCTGTCTATTCACTGTCAATGGACACCCAGTGTATTCACTGACAATGTCCACCCTGTATATTCACTGACAATGGTTAACTGTGTATTCATTGACAATGGACACCCTGTATTTTCTGAGATTAACACCCTAAATATTTACTGACAATGTATATTCACTGTATATTAACTGACAATGGGCGCTCTGTATATTCCCTAAAAATGAACACCTGGAAATATTCACTTAAAATGGACCCTGTGTATTCACTGACAATGGATACGATGTATATTCACTGACAATGGACACCCAGTATATTCAATGGAAACCATGTATATTCACTGACAATGGTCACCCTGTAATTCCCAAGACAATGGGCACCCTGTGTTTTCACTGACAAAGGACACCCTGTGTATAACTGACAATGGAAACCCTATATATTCGCTGACAATGGACAACTTGTGTATTCAATGACAATGGACACACTGTATATTCACTTACAATAGACACCCTGTATATTCAATGACAATAGGCACCCTGCATATTAAGTGTTAATGGACACCCTGTATATTAACTGTCAATGAAAACCCTGTCTATTCATTGACAATGGACACCCTGTCTATTCACTGACAATGGACGACACCCTGTCTATTTACTGACACTGGACACCCTGTATATTAACTAACAATGGACACCCTGTCTTTTCACCGACAATAGACACCTGGTATATTCACTGACAATGGACACTTAGTGTATTCAGTCACAATGGACACTTAGTGTATTAAGTCACAATGGACACTTAGTGTATTCACTGACAATGGACACCCTGTATATTCACTAACAATGGACACACTGTCTTTTCACCGACAATAGACACCTGGTATATTCACTGACAATGGACACTTAGTGTATTCAGTCACAATGGACACTTAGTGTATTAAATCACAATGGACACTTAGTGTATTCACTGACAATGGACACCCTGTCTATTCACTGACAATGGAAAACCTGTCTTTTCACCGACAATAGACACCTGGTATATTCACTGACAATGGACACTTAGTGTATTCAGTCACAATGGACACTTAGTGTATTAAGTCACAATGGACACTTAGTGTATTCACTGACAATGGACACCCTGTCTATTCATTGACAATGAATACCCGCTCTATTCACTGACAATGGCCACCCTGTATATTAAGTGTCAATGGACACCCTGTCTATTCACTGACAATGGCCACCCTGTATATTAAGTGTCAATGGACACCCTGTCTATTAACTGACAATGGACACCCTGTTTATTAAGTGTCAATGGACACCCTGTATATTCATTGTCAATATACACACTCTCTATTCACTGACAATGGACACCCTGTCTATTCACTGACAATGGACAGCCTGTCTATTCACTGACAATGGACAGCCTGTCTATTCACTGACAATGGCCACCCTGTATATTAAGTGGCAATGGACACCCTGTCTATTAACTGACAATGGACACCCTGTATATTAAGTGTCAATGGACACCCTGTCTATTCACTGACAATGGCCACCCTGTATATTAAGTGTCAATGGACACCCTGTCTATTAACTTACAATGGACACCCTGTATATTAAGTGTCAATGGACACCTTGTCTATTCACTGACAATGGCCACCCTGTATATTAAGTCTCAATGGACACCCTGTCTATTAACTTACAATGGACACCCTGTATATTAAGTGTCAATGGACACCCTGTATATTCATTGTCAATATACACACTCTCTATTCACTGACAATGGACACCCTGTCTATTCACTGACAATGGACAGCCTGTCTATTCACCCTAGTTTGTATCATAGAATCCTAGATTTGAGTAATAATAAAGGTTTTATTTCCAAGGAACCAAAATGATCCTCTAGGCGAGCTTTGCTTTGCCTTTCCAAATCCTCCCAAGAAGTCGCCTCCTTAGCATACTCGGGCTATTTATCTTCCACAATTTTCACTAAAACTCTCCTCACACTTTCTATGATAGATGTGTTCGTTGGTCTTTTCATTCTTTTTTAAAAGTAATAATAATAAAACAGTTCATGTATACGACAAGTAACGGAATGAGGGAGCGTAACATAGAGGAGAAGTTGCTTGATTGCCCCACCTAGGTACCGGCTTCGAATCCCGGCGAGAGAGGAACCTAAAGAAAAATGGCGCTCTAGGGTACCTACCAGCTGCTACTCAGGCAGGAAGTCGATTTTGTAGCATTGTTGCCACTCCCGCGTTTAACAGGTTTTCATAAGAAATGTTTGTAATCTCTTTTGTGACAAAGATGTAAAAAAATGGCGCTGTCTTATATTTAGTCAATTTCCACCAATCAATCATTAGTAGGAGGAGTTAAGTCATTCCCAGCAACCATTGATTAGTAGGAGGAGTTTAAGTTATTTCCACCAATCAATAATTAGTAGGAGGAGTTTAAGTCATTTCCACCAATCAATGATTAGTAGGAGGAGTTTGTAGGTATATATTATGTTTGGGTTATTTGCGGAATTTTGCGAGACCACATTTCTTTATTATATAAGAAGCAACAACCAACGAGGACATGAAGTTGTTAGGATGGGTGTAGAGTGTGCCTAGTAGTAAAATTAGGAGAAGTGAAATGCTGATTACACCTCTCTCTATACTCATGTTCCATCTCCTAGCAGCAATGAGACTGAGTGTTGCAGACAGCCTCACAAAGGATTTGAATAAAATTCATTCCTGGTGTCTTCAGTGGGGTATGAAATTGAACCCTAGTAAGTCTAAGGAAATGATTGTGGGTCGTTTTAGATCTCTCTTACCTGAACATCCCAATTTGTTAATAAATGGAGCTTTGATTACCAAGGTTGTCTAGCTAAAGCTCTTGGGAGTAACTCTAAATTCGCAACTCACTTTTGAAACGTATCTAAGATACACGTCTCGGGATATCTCACAGAATTCAGGCATTCTTCGTAAATCTAAGAAAATTTATGAGGATGATGTTGTTCTTCGTAAGTGTTTCTTTTCTTATATTCCACCTCATTTTGAGTATTGCTCTGCTGTATGGAGTTCTGCTGCAGACTCTCATCTGAGATTACTTGATCGTGCATTTAATTCTGTAAATTTTTTACTATCAGATTTTGATTTAGACATTGGGCATCGCAGAGATGTTGGAGCTCTTTGTATTTTATTTAGTAGTGAATGATGTGAATCATCTTCTGCCTAAACTTTTGTCGAGATTTTATCAACCAGCCAGAGTTACTAGGTATTCTGAAACTGTAAATTCCATGGCATTCGAAATTGGTCGTCGTTCTACATCTTAGTTTTCTAAGTGCTTTTTACCGAGCATTTGGAGATTGTGGAATACCTCGCCCACACATATTCTGACTGCTCCTACGCTTAATAAGTTTAAAAGATTGGCTAATGTCTTTTTGTTGCCTAACCTTGTGGGGGTTTAATTCTTTTTCCTTTCTTTCTTGCTGTGCTTTGACCTGCACTGACACCTCTTGGGGGTTATAATTTCCAAAATGTTCAGTGTGGCTCTTTGCATGGTCTATATAATAATAATAATATAATATGGAGGATACTTCATAAGGAGGTGACTTCTAGGATCTGGAACTGGGTGAACTCGTAACTCTCCAAAACATCCCAAACTTTCAGAATAAAGGCTGATGGATAACCATATTGCAGTTAACAACTTAAGGATCAGGTCCTTCCCCATCCTCCACCCTGGCCCCAACCCAGGTGAGATATCTGGCAGGAGGTTAGACAAATTCCGGACAATTGTGCTTCAACGTTGCTCCGAACGCCAAGTAGTCTCCTCTTTAGCACAAACCGTGCATACATTTTCAGTTCTCCTAACTTCACCACTTTAAGATCCTCTCATTACCAACCTGGAGTGAAGATGCCCGCGTTGGTTATCGCTTCTTTGCTTTAGATAAATAACTACTCTTTTCTGAACATCAATATAATGCACGAAAAGCTATAGCGGCTAACAACCCTAAAGAAAAATGGTGGCTATGTTATTCAATAAGTAACATGATGAGGTATTTATAAGGTATATGTGAGCTCGAGAAGAGATTGTAAGTAGTTGTTGCCCATTAGCCTGCAAATTTTTATATGGGCCATTTAGAAAACATATTTCTAAAAAATAAAATATAAATCCAGAAACATACTGTAGATATATGGATGATATATTCAGTGGCGGATCCAGGAAAAAAAAATGAGGGGAAGGGGGCTAACTTGAATTCCTCCCTTTGCGGAGTCTGAGCAAAGGGCATTGAATTATTAAAAATAGTTATCTTACACAACAGCATTGCTAATAAACAACAGTAACTCACCCAGTAGTGAGCACTAAAGTATATCACTGAATTTACTAATTATTTCTGAGATTTTGCTGTATTTTATACATGTATCATATAAGATACATACGATCGCAACGAATGTATCTATACATTCTGAGATTTCCTGTATTTTATACATGTATCATATGAGATACATATGATCGCAACAAATGTATCTATACATTCTGAGATTTCCTGTATTTTATACATGTATCATATAAGATACATATGATCGCAACGAATGTATCTATACATTCTGAGATTTCCTGTATTTTATACATGTATCATATAAGATACATATGATCGCAACGAATGTACCTATACATTCTGAGATTTCCTGTATTTTATACATGTATCATATGAGATACATATGATCGCAACAAATGTATCTATACATTCTGAGATTTCCTTTATTTTATACATGTATCATATAATATACATATGATCGCAACGAATGTATCTATACATTCTGAGATTTCTGTATTTTATACATGTATCATAAAAGATACAAATGATCGCAACGAATGTATCTATACATTCTGAGATTTTCTGTATTTTATACATGTATCATATAAGATACATATGATCGCAACGAATGTATCTATACATTCTGAGATTTCTGTATTTTATACATGTATCATATAAGATACATATGATCGCAACGAATGTATCTATACATTCTGAGATTTTCTGTATTTTATACATGTATCATATAAGATACATATGATCGCAACGAATGTATTTATACATTCTGAGATTTTCTGTGTTATACATGTATCATTAAAGATACATATGATCGCAACGAATGTATCTATACATTCTGAGATTTTCTGTATTTTATACATGTATCATATAAAATACATTCGATCACAACGGTTTAAAAAATACTGGTTTTATATATATTATTATTATTATTATTATTATTATTATTATTATTATTATTATTATTATTATTATTATTATTATTACATAACTCTTTTCTGAATAGCAGAATAAAAGTATTGCTTAAACAAAGAACATAAGCATAAACGGGTCTGAAATTTTGGGGGAGAACTTCAGTCCCGTAGCCCCACTTGGATCCGTACCTGGATATATTCATCTCATCAATTAATACAAAATTCATTGAAGAATTAAAAAAAAAAACATTCGAAGATGCATAAGTGTGAAATTAACATGGGAAAAATAGTCAAAATACAAGAATTAATTTTTGAGACGCCATATTATACCAGATGAACATAAATTCAATGCATCAGTTTATATAAAAACAACAAATGAAGGTGATTATTTAAATTATAACAATAACAGGCAATGGCTTCGCCACTTCCCCCTATGGGGGGAGCTTGCGCTTTGTTACTAAGATTAAAAGTTAAAATCTAAAAAGGCAGCCATGGTTAAATTTTTATAAATTTTCTGAACTTCGCCAAATATAATAATTTTAAAAAGGAAATCTAAACTAAATTTCCCCCCTTTCAAAATATCACTTTGCTAAAATATAGTTATGGAAGAAGATATATAAAAATAAATTTTCTGAACTTCACCATTTGTAATTCTTTGGGTTTTAAAAAATTCACAAAATTTCTATACTTCTATTTATTTCTGAACTTCACCATTTAGTTTTTTGATATTATAAAAGAATTATTAGAAATAACTTTGATAAAAACATTAGTCATAACCAAACTAAGATAAAATTATTATTCAAATACTCAAAAAATCCCCTATGTAAATTATAGAGTTATTGATGATGATATGCCATCGTCGTTTTAAAATTGGCCTAATCAAAACAGCTCTTCATAGAACATTCTTAATTTCTTCAGACTGCCAAAAGTTTGATACAGAAGTTAAAAGGATCAAACAAAGATTTCTCAAAAAATTAATTTTCCCTTCATATTATAGACCAATGGTTTCCAACCGATTTTGGCTTATGACCCCCTTAGGAACCTTATTTTTTCCTGTGGCCCATAATCATTATTTTCAGTAGGTAATATGCAGTTTAACTCTACTTTAAAGGATAAAAGATATTAAAACAGCTATTTGTATTCAGGTACAATTATATTTGTCACATATATAGGACTATGAACATAGCAAAAATTAAACAGTGGTTAACAAAAATGTAATACTCTTTTAAAATAAATAATTAGTCTTACAAAAAATAAAATCCTTTAGCAAAATGAAATAAATACATCATCAACTCTTTCTTCATTCAATGCGATCCTTGTGCTTCATGCAGTTTCACAAGTTTTTCAATATCAAGATCTATAGTTGTTAGAGACAGACGAAGATCACCTCTTCTTACTATTTCTAAGCGGCTGCGAGCTTTTGATAGGAGGTGTGACACTTTACTAAAAAACGACTCAACCAGATAAGAAGTAGGAAAAGCAATAAAATATAATTTTACTTCGTCCCAAAGCAAAGGGTATTTCATAGCAATTTCATGACTTGTCCATAAGTTCATGAAACCATTCTTAAATCTAGCCAGAGAAGTTTGATCACTCTGGAATGTCCAGTTATAGAAGATCTCTGAACCTAACTTCCATATCATTATGCAATTTCTCCAAATGATCAATGTATACTAAAATATCATCTTCTTTCAGCTCACTTCCAATAGTGCGGAGGGTTGGAAAGTGTATCAACTCTTTTCGCCCCATATTTGTCTTGAATAGCTTAATTTTCCCCATAAATGCACAAATAGACTCTTTGCAAGTTAAAATATTTTCCTTTTTACCTTGTAGCTGTTTGTTCAAGACATTTAGCTTTACAAATATATCTGTCAGGTCATGGCACATCTGAAGTGGCCACAGGAAAATTTTAAGCTTTAGAGGGGCCACAGATCCATGAAGGAGGCCACAGGACTCAACCTATTGAAACCTGAATTATCGTTCGGGCAGTACCTAATTTTAATTTATGCAGTTGAATTACATTTTAAAAATATTAATACATATATTTTCCTTTTTTTTAAAATATTTTATTAGTGTCGTAGAATTCCCCCCCTTTTTTTTCTATTCTAAGAGTGCTAAGAGTGTCTAATATATTGATATTATAAGAATATCTTAAAGAACAGAGCCGTTCTGAAACACGTAAGGATATAAAAGAAACGCCCACTAATTCACAAAATAAACTTATATTTTTCCTTTATCAATTGAATGCATAACATTTATACATTAACTACAGCAATACTCTGAATATTATCCTAAACAAGAATTAATTAAATTAGTTTACCCACCAAAATTGAAAAACGTTTTCTCTACACACAACAATAATGTAAGAATTAGGCTTACGGACTCAGGTGGAGTTTAAAGGCCTCAGAAATGTTATTTACTCTTGACGCGTGCCGCCGGCCAGATGTAGAGGAGCGGGATCACACGGTTGTTTTGGCGAGGGTGGCAGCTGGGGGGTCCACACGTTCTTCCGGGGGGAGGGGGTTCTTCAAGGATGAGAACCAAAACGGTGCTTTATGCAACACCTAGGCAGTCGTGGTCTCTCTGGCGAGAGTGAGCCGAACTTGGTTCTTAAATCAAGTTAACTTGGAGTGCGGTGTGACCACCGAGTAACGAGCTCGAGGAGGAGCTTTTCTCCTTCGTTACTAATTTCCTTATGGACGAGGACTGAACTCGGGGAGGGTCTTCTTCAATGGCGAAGATAACGGAAGAGGGGTTTCTCTGGCGAGAATAAATTACTTAACGTTCGGTTTGGTAACCCGGAACTAGCTCGAGGATGAGCTTTTTCTTAATTCCAGTCTTCTTCAAGGGCGAGTATAACGGAGGGGGATTTCTCTGACGAGAACAAGTTGAACTTGGTTCCTCACCAAGATAACTTAAGAGTTCGGTGTGGCCACCGAATAACGGGCTCGAGGAGGGAGCCTTTTTCTTCTTCTTTTCTTAATTCCTCAAGGACGAGGAATACCCCTGGTGTTTACGGTGCACCAGGATATGAGGAGTCTCTCTGGCGAGAGTAAGTTGAACTTACGAACTTACCAAAGTTAACTTATCGTTTGGTTTGATAACCAGGGACTTAGCTCGAGGATGAGCTTCTTCTTAGCCCCTTAAGGTAGGTAGCCCTGCCTCTCTTGCAGGGTACTTCTTGGTCTGGCGAGCCAAGTACTCTACCTCTCCAGTCTCGGTAGTTCGGTTTGATCCGAAGACTTCGTCACCTAGAGACTGACGTATACTACCTATCCAGTCTAGGTAGCTCGGTTTTGGATCCGAGGACTTCGTCACCTGGCCTGACGTATACTACCTCGATTTTCCTCAGAGTTCCTCAGTTATACCTCGTCACCCCACTGGACGAGTGGTAAAGGGGGGAGGGGCTTGAGGACGGCCCCAGGAGAGTTCTTTTGGCCAACGGTTTTTCCCATGAAGTCAAACATCGGCTCCTCGTTAGCCTTCGAGCTTGGGAGAAACACGTCTCCAATTTCTTTATTTGACGTGAAACTGGATCTCACTCTCCTGGGGGAGATCTTGCATTTTGACCTTTAAGGTCTTTCATGGCGCGGTCTGGTGCAGCGCTGTGGTCACGCGGGACCCGCCGATGCCTTCGGCCGGATGTCTTTGCGGTAACCGCCTTGGAACTGCCCCGCGAGTGAACGGAGGGGGGGGGGACCATTCCCCTACAATTAGCATAATAGGATTTACATTAATCTGTAAACAAATATTTTGCATCTTACAAGCTTATTTTGAGGCGCACTCCATTTTGCGCTTGATCGTTATGCGCCTGGCACCATTGTTGGCTTGATGAAAATACTTCAGGTGGAACTTTAAATCCTTACATCCTGTTTATCAAGTGGTTCAGCGTTATAGTATGTAAGTAGATTTTTATTTGTTTACCCTAACACTGCTAAGTTGTAATAATTTTACTAGTTTTACAAATGGTAATAGATTGCCACAAGCACAATAATATAAGACTTTTCTAAGTAAATAACTGAGCATTTTTGTTTGTAAGTAAAGTGTGCCATTGCTAGGCCTACACCAAATCATTTTTTTCACTTCGGTTTCACTTAGGGCTTATTTACGAGATTAGCATTTAATCTTAGATTCTGATGATTGTTTTTATCGTTTTATATCTGCATTAATTTGAGTAATATATATGTATATATAATATATTACTAAAATTAATGCAGATCTACCTTCCTGAAGGAGTACATTTCTGCCGTTTTGCATTTAGGTACTGATACAGAGTACCAGGATGTACAATCAACAACGAAAATTTCGGACATGTCCAATTAATAGAAACGCTCATAAAAATAGTTGCATTGTTTTACGGTTCTTTTTTTGGTGTTAAATATTTACCATCAAGGGCAAGTATTTAGCACAAAAAAGGAAATCAAAATTTTTAAGTTCAGCTATTTTTATGAGCGTTTCTATTTATTGGACATGTCCGAAATTTTCGTGGCCGACTGTAATAGGAGTTGATGTTGGGCACAGACTCGGTGCTCTGCACAGGGAATGGAGGTTGTTTCTGGGTCTTTTCTCAGAAATACTCTTCCTTTTTCGCCGCTGAGATAAGCACCTTTCATTCTGTTGCGGTGAGCTTCGGCTCTAATCTGTAATATATCATTAATATATTAAATTTCTTCTGCACAGATTACCCATGGCTACGGCGACGAAGAAAAAATGTCGACAATACTCCAATGAGTATTTTGCTTATGGTTTTATAGATTCACTAGACAATATAACACAGCCATTGTGTCTTTTATGTACGGCTACACTTTCTTATGATAGTATGCGACCAAGTAAGCTTAAAATACATTTAGAGAATAAACACAAGGACAAGAAAGACAAAACATTAGATTACTTTAAAAAGCTGCGGGATGATTTCTAAGCAAGGAGCACTATTAAAGATATATTTAGCAAAACAGCGGCAAAACTAGACAAAGGTTTAATTGCATCTTATGAGATTTCCAAGCTGATAGGGAAATCGGGAAAACCTCATACTATTGGTGAAGAATTGATTTTGCCTTCAGTATCTGTGGTTATTTCAACTGTCATGCAACAAAATTTCCCCCAAATCACTGAAGTCATTCCGCTGAACAACAATACAGTATCAATACATATTGACGAAATGGCAAAGGATGCAGAGGAAAAACTTGTTAAACATTTACAAGTAAAGACCTTTTTGCATTACAAATTAATGAAACGTTATTACGTGATAACGAAGCCGTTCTCATGGCCTATGTTAGGTTTTTGGATAAAGATGAACTCAGAGAAGAAATGCTTTTTTCCGCAAGACTTTTGACAGATACTAAAGGTAAAACAATTTTCAAAGAAGTAATGACCTATCTCAAAGAAAGTGATATTCCACTTGGGAATATTATGGCTTGTGCAACTGATGGTGCCGCTGCTATGGTAGATAGATATAGGGGATTTATTGTACATTTAAAAGAGGCTGTACCTAAAGTTTTTTGCATACACTGTGTTGTTTACCGTCAACATCTGATTGCAAAACACCTAGGAGGACGTCTGAAAGATTCACTTGATAGTGTAATCAAGACAGTCAACATTATCAAGTCAAATCCACTTCACGAGCGTCTTTTCCGACAACTCTGTGCTACCAATGAAGAAGGGTTTGAACGCCTACTTTTGCATACAGAGGTGCGATGGCTTTCTAAGGGCAATTGTCTGAATCGCTCCATTGCACTTTGGGATAGTGTTGTGTTTTTTATGGATGGTAAGCAGCCCGGAGTAAGAATCATTGCTGCCAAATGTGACATATTCTACTTACATATATATTTGTAAAGCTAAATATCTTGAACAAACAGCTACAAGGTAAAAAGGAAAATATTTTAACTTGCAAAGAGTCTATTTGTGCATTTATGGGGAAAATTAAGCTGTTCAAGACAAATATGGGGCGAAAAGAGTTGATACACTTTCCAACCCTCCGCACTATTGAGAGTGACCTGAAAGAAGATAATATTTTAGTATACATTGATCATTTGGAGAAATTGCATAATGATATGGAAGTTAGGTTCAGAGATCTTCTACAACTGGACATTCCAGAGTGATCAAACTTCTCTGGCTAGATTTAAGAATGGTTTCATGAACTTATGGACAAGTCATGAAATTGCTATGAAATACCCTTTGCTTTGGGACGAAGTAAAATTATATTTCATTGCTTTTCCTACTTCTTATCTGGTTGAGTCGTTTTTAAGTAAAGTGTCACACCTCCTATCAAAAGCTCGCAGCCGCTTAGAAATAGTAAGAAGAGGTGATCTTCGTCTGTCTCTAACAACTATAGACCCTGATATTGAAAAACTTGTGAAACTGCATGAAGCACAAGGATCGCATTGAATGAAGAAAGAGTTGATGATATATTTATTTCATTTTGCTAAAGGATTTTATTTTTTGTAAGACTAATTATTTATTTTAAAAGAGTATTACATTTTTGTTAACCACTGTTTAATTTTTGCTATGTTCATAGTCCTATATATGTGACAAATATAATTGTACCTGAATACAAATAGCTGTTTTAATATCTTTTATCCTTTAAAGTAGAGTTAAACTGCATATTACCTACTGAAAATAATGATTATGGGCCACAGGAAAAAATAAGATTCCTAAGGGGGCCATAAGCCAAAATCGGTTGGGAACCATTGGTGTAGGCAGCAGCATTGGCTGTTAAGACCCGTGAAAAAATAGGAACATGACATCTCTCTCAATACTAACGACTTCCAGAACCATCACTGTTGCTGGGTACATGGTATGCATTACAGTTAGAACTTCTCTTAGCACTTCGTAACCATCGCTCTTTCCTTGGATTTTCCCATTTGGTCCTGGTCGAAGTTTTCTCATTCGAGAAGAGCTAAAGCATTCTAGATTCTTCATGTTTCAACATGGAGAGCAAGCGCGTTGCTTCCATCAAACGAATCTCTTTCGTCTTAGGTGAGGTGAACTGATCTCTCCGCAACACATACGACTTGTAACAGATATCTTCTTGCACAACTCTTCTGATGGTGCATTCTGAAAACTTGAAGTCCTTTGCTAGGGTTCTGATCGACTTTCCGGAGGTTTCTTTCATTTTTCCTGTAGTATCTGAACTATTTCTTGGGTTCTGATGCTATTAGAACCCTTTGCATGTGTTTAGCGTTTTGCTGCTAATGTTTGATTTCTATCAGCTGTTTCCAGGTCTTTTCTAACTTGGGCAACTTTCAGAAGCCAGCAATCTTGTATCATTATGCTGACCTTTGATGGCTACGACTACAACGTTCTTTTTCATTTGCGTCGTCAAAAGACTGACGCACCATATATATATATATATATATATATATATATATATCGTCCTTTTCCTTATTTCCCCGCCTCTTGAATAAGTTAAATATTTATGTGCAAAATGTTGCATTCATAACCATAACAATAGTATAAGGGGGGTTTATTCTGTCGATCGTTCAGTTTACCCTAAGCAATGCTTTGGGCAAACCAGCAAATCATTTAGTGTATACACTTGATGCAACATAAATACAATATTAGGAAGGGGGAAAAGGGGTAGTGCTTTCTTTGTCCATTTATCTGAAACAGTCTCTCCCTATCAATTGAAATTCGGCTAAGTTTATTTACAAATCTGATGGCTTTGTTCAAAGAAATAGTGTCGAATGCTCATTCATTAATTCCTCGCCTAATTTTAATATATCCCCCGGTCTCTTTAAACTGCCCCTGTAATTAAAAGGGTTATTTACAACGAAATTGTCCATTTTAAATATTAGCCCCTTGATTTATTAAATTAGTTATGTTTCTTTTGTTTATTTCAATGTATTTATAATTTCAGGTGTATGTATATACGCATAGCTTTGTGACCTAAATGTCTACATTCTTTTCTCACAGTTGCAACTTCTGAAAGTAGAACTTATCTAAATGTCTTTACCCTTCGTATCCGGTATGTAATCCCGTATTTGATAATATTTCTCTATTCTGTGTTCTTTCGCTGTACATGGGCGGGACACAACTCTGTTTACTCTCATATATACCACCTCTTTATTGTAATCCGTTATTCCTTGAGAAGGAACTGAACAAGTTCGAAAGTACTCGGATTTATTTCATTTATTGCTCTACTCACGCGCTACTTTGTGAGTTTCTCATATATATATATATATATATATATATATATATATATATATATATATATATATATATATATATATATATCGTGGTAAGATACCATGTTGTATGCATGAGTTTTTGAAGTTGACTGCGACTGCTGCTTGGTTAAATCGCGCTGCAGCTTTTTAACCTTTTCGAAGACCCTGTTATCAGAGAGCGGAAGGTGAAGAAAAATGCTGGCAAGTAGCATTTCTATATTAGCCAAGGCGTCTTTCAACCGGTTCTTGAGTCATAACGGCGAAAAATTACAGCAAGTGGGTGCTATTTATGCATTATTATCTTAACATGAGATTATTGGTTTAGACCAATCAGATGAGAGAAGATTTATAAAGATTGAATAATGTTTATATCGGTGAACTATGAATAAATGCAACAATTAAGAGCGCATAGAGGGATGCGGGGTTTGAAATACACAATAAGAACCCAATGGAGTTATTCCATTCTCTCAAATCTTTTTGTTTGCTATAAGGAGGTTAAAAAAAAATCAACTTTCACTCTCTTGCCCCCTTTTTCACTTCACTTTTTTACTCCTCATCCTAATTCTTTTTACCTTAACCGACTCCCGCCAATCCTTTCCCATTTGTGTCCACTTGGACCCTTTGGGGAATGATAGGTAGTTGTGGAAGAGTCGACCGTCGGCCATTCTCCACCCGCCATTTCCACTCGGGAGAGCGAGAGGTGGAGAGGCGGAGATGGGCCAGTGGCGCCGATGAATCTTTCCCTCTTAATATCCCAAAGAAACTGATCTTTAAAGGAGGCAAGGTAAACGGAAGCTGGGTTATGGTAGAATGCGGTTGATATTAAGACTGCGAGCGGTGAGCAAGCTGGTTTCTGGCTGGATTTGGATGCTTATTTGGGGATCTTCGTTTCCATATTGTGATGGCTTCAGCCATGCTGGGTCGTTTTCGATCATTCTCCGGGAGAATGATGGTTACTTTCCTATTTAGAATTTCCCGGGTGAGAGTCATCCGATTCTTTGCAGTATGGCGTTTGATGGCTCCATCTTGGAGGTGTGCTATTTGCCGCCGAGACAGGGTTGTCTAGGTCATTCCGATTTACGAGGATGTACGATAGTCACAGTCCCGACACTGAATGTACATACATTCGTACAAAAAGTTATACTCTTTTAAGTAGCCTCTCGCAGGAAGGCAGCTGTTCTTTATGACAAGAATGCGTGTTTTCTTGGCATATAATAAATTAATAATTTAATTTGGTTTATTAGTTCTTGGGGGCGACGTTACGGTGATTAATGGGTTTGGTGACTTTTTCGTCCTCCTTATATCTTGTGTTCATGAATGCTTGGCAATGAAGGTCTAATTTACTTTGTTTTTCATGTTTCTCTCTAGGGTTATGGTATGAGTCCATCGTCTACCTCAGGGGTGGGCAACCTTTTTAAGTGGGCGTGCCAAAATTGGCCAAATCTTTGATACAAAATTTCCTCACGTGCCGATACTTGACTAAAACACAATAAAAGGATTTAGAATCAAAGATAGTCTTTTATTGATTCTTAATCCCTTATGAATCATAAAAATAAAAAAAATCAATAATATTAAAAAGAATTGAATCTTTACACCATTTTGAGAAAAAAACAACAAAACCAAAATGGAGAAAGAAAATTTGTGGACCTCTTAATTATTTACCATCAATGAGACTTCTGCTGCTGCCTCACCGAGAACAGATAATTTCTAAGAGGTTGTCCATCATGTGGTTGCTATATAAAAGAAGTTAGAGATACATTTATTTAGTTTTCTTAAGGCAAGCATTTGGCTTCGCGTGCCGGTAAGAAGTCTTTGGCGTGCCACGTTTGGTACGCGTGCCAAGGGTTGCCCAGGCCTGGTCTACCTTATGTCATTGTCAATTGATTTTTGTGGTTAACCGTTGTTGACGAGCCCCTGAGTTATCTTTTTAGTCGCGTGCGACTCTATATCTCACTATATCGGTCGGTCCGTCCGTCGGTCCCCGTTTTTTTGGGGGGAATTACACTGTAACTATTCCGGCTATTCTAACGAAATCTGACACCCTTATGTTGTTTTACATTCTCTCTCAAATGATATAATAATTGCCAAGGTCCTCCCGAGGCTAGCCCAGGAATTGTTTGGTATGAACATCATAACTCTTCGGCTGATTCTAACAAAATTTGAAACTCCTATGTTGTTTTACATTCTCTTTCGAATGATATAATTGCCAAAGTCCTCCCAAGGTTAGCCAGGGAATTACTTGGCAATAAAATCATAACTATTCGGCCGATTCTAACTAAATTTAAGGAAATTAATCATTTTGAGGTCCACACAAATTGTCCAGTCTTGCTCGTGGTATTTTAGTAGGTCAAACACAGTTTTAATGTCGTTATGTTCTTCTCGTAATGATATAAGTGCCAAGGTCATCCCAAGGTTAGTCCGGGAACTATTGAAAGTTTTGAAGCTCGTAAGGTCATAAATCAGAATAAGTGAGAAAACGCGACTTTGGTCAGCAGACCTTGTTAATTCTGCATCAAATGCTATCAAGTTAGAAGAGTGAGAGAAGGCTCTGTTGATAAGGGTCTTTATCACAGTTTTTATACTATTCGGTGCATTCGGACAATCTGCTCAACTTCAGCTGTGAAACAGAAAGAAGCTCCAAGTTATTATTTCGGGACGACCTCGTCTATTCTCAACAAACTCGTTTTATGAGTGAATATTACATCAAATCGACAAATCATGGCTTCTGCATGAGTGGATTGTCCAAATGTTGGTAAGTTGGTGGGTAGAACTAAGACAAAAACAAATTGATTGGCTTTTCAATTATTTGTGGGTGGATACATAATGACGTCATGCTGTAAACTGATTCTCCATGTAAGTACGAGGGGCGGTCAATAAGTTTTGTAATTCGGATATAAGGAAACGAGATATGAGGAAAAGTGTTTTATTAGTTTTCAATATAACTACCCTCGACTTCAATGCACTTGCGCCACTTGTCCCCGAGGCTTCGAATTCCCGACAACCAGAAATCTCTCGACTGCTGTTCAATTCACTCCTAAAGGGCGAGCTGGACATCTTCATCGTCCCCAAACCGGCGTTCAAGAAGTGCAGCCTTGAGCTGGCGGAATAAAAAGTAGTCGCTAGGGGCCAGATCTGGAATGTACGGGGGATGGTTGAGCTTCTTGAATCCGCACTCGCGCAGGGAAACTTGTGTAACTCTGACCTTGTGGACTTTGACGACGTTGAAATCGATCATGAGGCGTAAGGTTTCTAGAAACCCAACGGGCAGAGACCTTGGTCATGGCCAAATTGTCGGGGTTGATGTTGATAACACTTCCATGTGATATTCCAAGTTCTTGCTCGATTTCTTCGACCTTCACCCGTCGATTTTCGAGGATCATTATCTCCACACGGGCCACATTGTCCTCGTTGGTCACCCCTGATGGGCGTCTCGGATGGGGATCATTTTCAAGGGACTCACGACCAAGGTGGAACTCCCTATTCCAGCGTGCAATAGTTGCATAGGAAGGGGCGGTCTCGGTGTACACTGCAACCATGCGTTCATGGATCTCTTTTGTATTCTTGCCTTCCTTGGTCAAAAATAGACTAGGCAGGAGCGTGCGTCTGCAGGTCCTGACTTGTCATAACTTGTGCTAACACCCCCACAAACAGCCATCCCCCTTCCTCTGTTTTGCCCTACCGATTCGCAAAACTTATTGACCATCCTTCGTAATTTTCTGATGAATATTTGTATCTGTGTGTTTCTGTTATGAATTAAGAAGAAGTAATAGGTTCATCTTCTTTCTTTGTTTGCCATTTTTGAGGTTTCTCAAGAAAATGGCCTAGTTGTGTAACAATATTCTCACGATCTCGTATACTAGGTGAGAAAATGACATTTGACGCTGCCATTGAGGTTTTGGGGAAACCATTTCCCCAACTCATTTGTGCCTTTTAAGGAAGGGATGGTACAAAAATAATTGCAAATCATTTTCTTGATTCTTTGCTAAAGTTTCATAGTTTATAATAGTTGAAGAGGGTATAATTGAGTTAATAGATTTATATAAAGAGATTAGAATGTATACTTGTAATGTAAATGGTGGTGTTTATGCAATGAGTTGCATGGATTACATGTTGCAATCACTAGGATTATATGTCTCGGGTATGTAATGAATTTCATTAGTGTACTGACTAATGAACTGAAATTCCCGGGCCTCCTTTGGGGAGTGCCTGGATGTGAGAGATTTAGCAGCGCCAATGATCACCTTGTAATCAGTGAGGACAAAGAATGCTATGGCTCCAAGTAAGTGTTTGAAGTGTTTTATTGCAAAAGCCATAGGGACTAATTATTTAATAAACCTGGCCTGTTTTAATTGTAGACCCTTGAAAGTCTTACTAAAGAATCCTAATGTATCCCATTCTCAATCAAAATATTGTTGCGAAACGCTTCCGACACCCAAATCGCTAGCGTCCGTAATTAGACGAATCGGACACTTCTTTGGCTCAGTAAAAGCGCAGTTTTTACTATATCATCTTTTATGGCGTTAAAAGCGAATTCTGCATAGCCATCCCAATGCGTTGTTGATTTAGGATGACGTTTATTTGCGTAGTTTAACAAACTATTGAGGGTAATGAGAACGATGGGAGCAGTTTTAATAAATTACGAAGAAAATTGACTCAACCCTAAAATCTCTATTGCTCTTGCAATGTCTTTGGTCTAGGATAACACTGGTCAACAAAATTTTAGTTGCATTGATATCAAACACTCGGTATTACCTAATTTCTTGCGCTGCTTTCAGGCCTCAAGTTAGTTTTTTTTACCTCAGTGCTCTACTTTTTTTTCGCAATCAAGTTATTTGAAAATCTCAAAATTTCGTCATAATCACATTGACGTGGTAGTCTATCAGGAAAAATATGTGATCAAATATGTTATAAAACTCTTTAATATAGATAGGTAATGAAAAAAAAATGCAAGATGGTATAAAAAATAATCAAAATTACGATTTGAAACACTTTCCCAAATAAAGAATCGTTATAGCTTATATAAAACTGATTGGTAGATAAGACATTTTTATTATGAGGAGGCAAAGTTCAATTGCAGTCTACTCAGGCATGAATTTGCGCTTGTAGCTCTTGCGTTTGTGGACTGTCTCAGGGCATCCTCGTACAATGCTCCAGCAGTAATCTGACATCATATATTTGTCCTATCTTCCTTGGTAACGCTCTTCCATAGTCTTTAGGTCCCGATGGAACCGCTCTCCTTGCTCGTCACTTACTGCTTCTTTGTTCTCAGGGAATCTATCAAGATGACTGTACAGGTAATGGAGTTTGACGCTAATGTTTCATCCAAGATCGAGAAAAGCTGACAAGATATTAGCTACGAAATTTACATAGTTGTCAGCCTTTTTATTACCGAGAAAGTGTTCCATCATCGCCACAAATAAAAGCCCTGCAGTCCTTTCCTTGTCGTTCATCTTTCTTGGAAATTCTTGATCACGTCCAAGTGCACGAATCTGTGGTCCATCAAAAACACCCACCTTGATCTACTTGAAGGACAAACCAGGGAGGACGGAATATATGTGTTGGAAGCATTCACCGTCAGTATTCAACGCCTTGACAAACTGCTTCATCAAACCCAGCTTGATATGGAGCGGAGTAAAAATGATCTTTTCTCGACTGACAATTCGATCGTTGACAATATTTGGCATACCTGCTTCCAGACTTCCAGAGTCACACGTATGGGCCACTCATTCTGGTTCCAGTGCTTTTCTCAAGCTCGGCTGTCCCAAATGCAAAGATACCAGGGATACTTTGTAAATCCTCTTTGGTAATACAGGAGGAAATTAATCATTTTGAGGTCCACACAAATTGTCCAGTCTTGCTCGTGGTATTTTAGTAGGTAAAACACAGTTTTAATGTCGTTATGTTCTTCTCGTAAATACACAGAATATCCATTTGGATTGTATACTGGCATCTTTAATTCATGGAGAAGATCTGAGATATTATGACAATAAACGAAGTTATTCTCCTATGTAAAAAATGGTACAAAAACCTGCTCCCGATTTTGGAAATAAGAAACTTTAGTTGTATGGCTCAGCTGATTCTTTTCTTGCAGCCTGGAGGCTAACACTTCAGCTTCATTTTTGGAGAGACCGAAATCACGCACACGATCATTTAGCTCTGGCTGGCTAAACTGTTGAGGAGTTAATGATTCTAGGGTCTCATATGAAGGATCGCTGGATTCTGAAAGTATTTCTTGACTTTCATCAGCAGTCTATTGCTTTTGGTCGCTACCCACATCTTCAGATGGAAGAAATCCTTTAGAAACCGGGATTGGGAGCTCATCAGAGTGCAGAGTAGGTCAGATTGTATTGACCAGACAAAAATAGCAGTATGTTGAGTGGTCCATCGGTTCTCGCCAGGCCATGGAAATTTCGAAAGGTAAACCCTTAAGTTTCCATTTTTTCCAGTCACGCAGCATTTCCTCGCAGTTATGGCACACAGTATGTGGGTCCATTTCTTTTCTTGGTCGCCAAGAGTAAGTCCAAAGTACGCTTTATAAGCACACCTCAAAAATGATGCTATATTACGCCTTTGACGAATAAGCGTGAAGCATCCACAAGTGTGACAGAAAGCGTCCGGCTTGTTTACACATTGAAGTCTTCTTGTAGCCATGATCAGGTCTGAAAGAAAAACAAAATAGTTTTAATATCTCTGTTAATAAAATAAACGTGTAAGTAATTAATTTGACCACAAACTGCTAGAATGAAAAACTTAAAATTGCATGAAAACTAGAGCATGTAGAGCTGAACCGTTTTCAGATTTGAATTTAGCAGGTCAAAATAAGTAAGAATGAATAAAGATATCCTATGCAACTGAGATTTCGTTATTTTATCCTCTTTTGGGGATATACATACCTTGAGAGTTAACTTTATGTCCTAAGAAATCAAGATTTCTACTGACAATATGCACGTTGCAATATTGAGTTGCAAATGATTCAATCTCAATCATGCAAAGAGTTACTCTGAATATTGCACATGTTGACCCTTGCTTTCACTTGCAATGAGCAGGAGATATTCATGTGCGAAAACGAAATTCCGGTCACACAAAACATGATTAGTGTACCGTTAAAATGCCTGAGAAGAATTGAAAATACCTTGAGGAAGAACGAGAAACTCATTAAGACCAAGTGGCGAGATTATAGAAGTTTTTTCTATGGATGCTGGTTCCATTGGCATAGGGTGTTGCATAAAGAGCGCCGAAATTGAAAGGTGAATAATTAAAACCACTTTTTATAAACATGTTTTTTATGAATATTTCTAATGAGTTATGTCTCCCGTTTAGGTATGGGACACAATATTGGCCATATGCTCACCTACACTGAGTCTGTATACATTTATGTGCTCTTCGAATTTTCTGATAACTCTCCCATAGACGTGTTGCTCGATGCCTCCAATCATAAGTTTGATTTCAGCCTTGAGTTCAGAAATTGTGCGTTAGTTTGTTGGCGTACAAGAGGTAATATTGCAGTACTACGGTGGCCATTCCTGGTCATCGTGCAAGGATATCACTCATTGCGGATTTATTTCGTGGATTAATGCAAGCGTTTGGCGCGAAGTGTGGCAGGTCGCTCCAACTTGCTGAAACCCAAGGTTGTCAATATCAGTATCTTCCAAATTCGACTATAACTGAGTTGATATCATATCTTGGTATCGTTTTCCATTAAATTTAACTGCATTTCCCTTATCATCTTCAAAGAAGAAAGGTCCAAGAACACCATCTGCCCCAAAACCACACCACACAGTCGCTTTCAGTGGATGCATTTCACGCTCTGGCATTATTTGACGATTTTCATTTTTCTAAATCCGCAAGTTCTGTTTATTGATAAATCCACTCAAGTGGAAGTCGGCCTCTTCATCGAAGACGATTTTCTTTGCAAAGTTTGGTCAGCTGCAACTCTCTCCACAATCCAGTCAGCAAAATGCTTCCGGTGACTGAAGATGCTGCGTAAGTTTAAACTTGTACGCATGTATATGGAGATCTTTATGCAAAATTCGATGTAATAAAGTGGTGGGATGTCCAACTACTGCGAACGTCAGCGAATCGATTTTCTCGAACTCAGAGTGGTACTGTTTAGCGCAACAGCAATTTGTTGCTCTGTCCGACAAGAACGATTCTACGCAGGTGAATTGGTCGTTGCAACTGAGCCAGTTGTTTAAAACTTCGTTATTAGTATGCGAATCGTAGACTCGTTGGGTGGTTCATTTCTCCCCAAAATGGTAAAATGTCTTCGCGATGAGAACGTGCAACTCAGTTGTAAACTGCTCCGTGGTGCACTGCACACAAATATTCTGAAAAAAACAGACAAAAAGCTATTCATCGTAGGGAAGAGAGATAGCAAACATGATAAAAGCATTCATCTAAACTTTTAAACACAAAAGTATCGCCCAATTCAAATTCAGCGCCCTTTATGGAACACCCTTTATATAGATAATCGATTCCCTCAAATCGATTTTGGAAAACACCAAACAATTTTGTAAAGTTGCGATAAATTCGGTGAGATAAGGCAACGGTAGCCATCCATAATCGTGACAACATTTAAACGACCGTAATCACGAGTGACACAGTAATCATTATCGGACGTTTTTACAAAGTAAATGGGTAAAACATCTTAGTATAGGCTCCAAAATCATTGGGAATATACGATGTGCAAAGGGCGGTTCCTGCGTCAAAAGAGGTTAAAAATATGAAGAGGGAATATTAGGCTCTTATCTATTGTTATCGTGTTCGTTATGCAGTTTATAAAGCTCACTGTATTTAAGTAGTTGATCTACTCCAGAGTTAGCTTAAATTGCAAAAGAGAGCGATGGGGAATCACACTTTGTTTGATGGCATTAACTGATAGTTTGGTGGTGCCATCTACTAATCGGGAATATATAAGATCAACTAAAATATCATAATTTGAACTTTTTACAAGACAAATTAAAAAGTTCCAGGTAAAAGTTCGCTTTAATCCCAATGTTAAATTAAGTCTCCTGTTGCGATTTGAAGGGGAATTTTGGTCCCTTCTTGTTGAAGGTCGTCATATGACGGATCCTGTGTTGTCCAAGAGCTTTCTTCTGATGGGGGAGTCGATTACATGCAAGCACAGAGACTTAGAAGAGAGATGCATCGTGCTTAATTTTTGTTTCCCTTTAGAGGTTTCCCGAGGTATCATTCTCTTTGAATTCAGACGCAAACGGTGTGCTTGGTTACCACATTGTAGATGGTACCAGAAAGTTCCATCTTGAAGCTTTGAAGCTTGGGAGAATTGTATGGTCAAATGGAAGAGTTGCATACTCTTGCGGAGCGTCTTCTGGAGTAATTTCTCGCCTTCTCAAATGCGGCCAGTCTTTGTGAGAGAGCTTCAAGCTCTTCTTTGATGGAGGCCAATGCTGCTTCCACCTGTTTTCGCGGAAGTGTTGGGAAAAATTCTTGGCAGTCGAAGTTACACTCGTATTCGAACTGGACTCAGAGCTCGTAAGTTAAGAGTAGAGGGTTGTTCAAATGGGGCCGTCGGAGCTAAGATTTCAAGCGGATTTTGAATGTAGAAAGGGGGGGCGGGTAGACGCTGAACGAATTTTTTTTTAAGAAAATCCATACTTACACTACACGCCGATGTATCTTTCCATCTTAGTAAATCCCGAGAAAGATGGGATAATTCTGTAGAACAAGCTTAGAGTTCCATTTTTTTTGCGCCATGGCTGATTTGAGGGTATGGTACCTCAAGTTGGTGCGATCGCTTAGGTGCAATGAAATCCCGTGTATTACTGTGTGGTAGTGTTCTTACCAGTGACGTTAATTTATGGGAAGTTCAATTTGGGTGGAAGAGGAATTTAAAGAAGGAGTTTGAAATTCGGCCAAGGAGATAGCATAACTTGTACTTACCGTGGCAGGTGGATTTTGTTCGGCCATGGCTGTTGCAATTATCCGTGCGTAGATTGTTAAAAAAGAGAATTTCTCTGTGTGATGAAAGTCTATCTTCACTCTAGGAGCGTCACTTTATATTTGAAGGAATTAGCACTTTCGTGATTGCTGTTTGTGACAGTAATTTCTACTTTCTCCCTTAATTTGACCGAAGTGATTTACAGCTTGTCTGTTTGTAGTTTCATCGAGCTTTTCTTGTTACACACAGATCGAGAGATTCTAATTGTCCCCAAAATTCTTAAAAACAAACACTTTATTAAGTTAACAAAATATAGGCGTTGTTGGGAAACGGATAGAGTCGATAGATTGAATATTTGAACTTTAACGCAGTGAAATGAAGCGTTAATAATGAATGCCTGATATTACGTTGTTCTGATGTTGATGTACTGGAGTTGTAATAGAGTGACAACAGTGTTAACAGAAGTGTTTTTATAAGGCAGAAAAATGCCTTTATGCAGGATGTTGGTAAGTTAGTGAGTAGAACTAAAACAAAAAGACATTGATGGTCTTTTCAATTATTTGTGGGTTTATATATATATATATATATATATATATATATATATATATATATATATATATATATATATATATATATATATATATATATATGAGGGTGCCCCCCCCCCCAAAGGACAGTTTTTGAGGAGGAATATCTCAATAATCATTACAGAGAGGGACATTTAATGTCATTTAAATTCATTTAATAAGTCAATTAGCCTTTTTAAAAAATAATGCAAAAAACATGTTTTTTATTTTCTAAATTGCAACCTTTAAAAAAGTTCAAACTTTTAAACGAAATTTCAATTTTAATATACCATCCTTAATGATCAACCACAGCCTGTAATTTTGACTTGCATTTTGAAATTGCCTTTTCAATTTTCATGGGTGAAAAATCCTCCCATGCAGCCTGAATTCGTTCACGCAGATGGTCTACATCACGGATTTTTTTTACCGTGGTAGACAAATATTTGTCAAGCTTTAATCGAACCAAATAATTGACTCCCATGCACTCCAGATCTAAATCCCATCAACTACTTCGTGTGGGCTGCTTTTGAGAAAAAAGTTCTTTGGTGGTGTAGGGGAGGGCACCCTTATATAGGTACAGGGTGTTTTAAAATTTTTTTTATATCATTTGAGATGTAACTATCACAAAAACTACATAGTCAAAGAAAATGAAACTAAACAGGCTTAATGTTAAGCAACATAATATTTATTCCTCCAAATTGGAATGAGAAAATCAAAGGTATGTGGATTCCTTGAACGATTTCACAAATGTTCAATATGCGCACCGCCTGAGACACAGCACACGTCAAGTCGGTAGTCCAGCTCCTCCCAAACACACTAAAGCATGACTTTGGTAACAGTCTCCAGTGTGGTAGTGATTCTGTGCTTGGGTTCCTCTAGGTTTTCAGGAAGAGGGGGGACATAGACCAGTCCCTTCATATAGCCACAGAGAAAAAAAATCGCAAGGTGTCAGGTCAGGTAAACGTAGTGACCATTTCAACAGCACATCGTCTTCATCACCAGCACGCCCGTTCAATCTTCATCGCAGAGTGCCATTTAGATAAGCCCGCACAGTGAGCTTGCAGTGAGGTGAGGCCTGGTCCTGTTGAAAAATGAGGTCTTCTTGTTCATTTGCAATGAGCTCATCCATTAGCCAGTTCTAAAGCATTTTCTCTCCGAGAAAATAGAGGGAGAGGGATGACGCCCCCTTGTTGCGGGAAGAGAGCTTGTGCGTACCTTTGACTTTTCTAGCTATGTCGGCTGGGGTACCTCTCTTCTGCGTACCCCTGGTAGGGCTTCCCTTTTCGATTAAGTCGGAAACGAGGTTCCACACTAAGTGGGTCCTTCTTTTTTCTACTCTATCATTCTCTTTTTTTCACTTTTATCCTATCTCTTCCACTTACTATACATAAAACTAAAAAAACTCTACTATCATGTCACTCTTACCCTTCTTTCCATCTTTCTACATATAAGGACCTGGCAGCTACCTCATGCGTCAGAAGAGAGGGTTTGGAACCTCTATAAACAACGCCAATCGACGCTCACTGGTTGCGAGAGACTAGGACTAGAGGTGTCCTAGGCGTTGGGGCACGATGAGTGGGATGAGGGTAGTGCCCCGTTAACTCCTTCCCTGGCAGGTAATTATTGACCATTCCCAGTGACCGTTGACGGGTGCCTCTGGTAGCATCGGTCCGAGGTGACGGCTCTTTGTTCCCAGGTTGGTTGCCAGGCCAATAAAAAGCCTTTGGGTCGAGTCTCTTGGTGTGGCGGGATATCTATTGAAAGCTACTCCGAGATCCTGGCCATCGGGAAGGGAACTAGTAGGAGTTTAGTACGGGGCGTGCTCCGTTGTTCACCTGATAAAAAAATCGATGGCTCCTTCGGGGACCGTCAGTGCTGCTTGGTTGGAGCCACGGCACGCCGAGGTTTGACGACTCGGTCGGACGAACAGCAGCACATGGAGCGTGCCTTCTGAAAGATCTGAAACGTCTCCGATGTATAGGCGGGAGCGACTCACGCGGGGAGAACTCACCAACCCCCCTTTTTTATTATTAATTGGTCACTTGTTTTCAGAGAGAGAGAGAAAGCGCTCAAAATGACAAGCAAAAAAGGACCCGCTCGTCTAAAACACAACTGTGCAACATGCCAGTTCGAAAAGTGGTGCGTTGACTTTCCGGAGGGCTGCTACTCAAAATTCAGCCCGGAAATTATCTGCACTACCTGTATACTGACGCGAGAGATGAATAACCTGAAAGATCTCTATAGAGCCTCAGAGAAGAGAGCAAAAATTCTTAAGAGAAAGTTGGAGGAACTCGAATTCCTTCACGCAGCTCAGATTCGATGCTTAGAAGAGGCGCCGCCCACTGACGTGTCGGAATCCCCTGGTACCCAAGCGGAGATCCCGGCATCATCTGAGGCTAAGCTAGCTGAGGCGAGAGAAAAAGAGAAAAAGAAGAAAGGAAAAAAAAGAAGAAGAATAAAGTTGAAACAAAAGAAGAAGAACCAAAAATAGAAGAAAAACAGATAAATAAGAAAAAAGGGATAAGAAAAAGAATGATAAGAATGTGGAGAGTAAAGAGAAAAAGGGGAGGCCTCTTCCACAAGGGAAAACCACGTCTTCAGAGACCAAGTGTCTGAAGGTCACCCTCATTGGTGACTCGCAAACACGGGATCTGCAGCCGCTGCTAGCCGCCCGCCTTGGCACTAGCGTGAAGGTAAGCTGCCTGCCAGGACGGGGTAACCACAACATCAGAGTAGAGGCAGAGAAAGCTCAGATTTCTGAGAATTCAGTTGTTGCTCTGATGGTAAGTGGCAACGACCTCTACCTCAGAGGGGGTAAGGTTGGCCTCAGTGGTAAGACCATCCAAACGGTGATGGGAGCGGTGGATGACATAGGGCTTAAAACCCGCAAACGTGTCATGGTCGGAATGCTTCCGAGAAGAGGTCCATCCCGAACCGCTCACAAGAGAAACGTCGCAGTGGACAGAAGGTTGGCGGATCTCTGCACGGCAGAAGGAGTCTTCTTGGTGGACCCCTATCGTACCGGTATCGGTAGAGACGACCTCTACCAAAAGGACGGGGTACATCTCTCCTTTAAAGAGAAGGCCTTTCTCGCCAACCTAATTCAAGATGTCGTGGAGCGCACCCAAAGGAGCGTTTGAAACAGAGCGAAAGCGGACGTGCGCCCGCACTCTTGTGTCACTTCTGAAACGACCTTCTCGGAGGTCGTCAAAAAGGGTGTGACCATGAAAACAGAAGCCGGGAAACGGAAGAGCGTATGAAGTTCTACACTAGGGGACTCCCTAAAAGTTCTTCTGTTCAATGCGAGGTCAATCAGGAACAAGTTTTTTGAGCTCCGTGGTCTCGTAGCAACAGAAGAACCTGAGATGGTGGCCATAACGGAGTGGTGGATAAAAACTTCAAGCCGAGATTTTGAAGGTGAATTCACGATTCCCGGTTAACAGCTCTTCCTGAAAGATAGGCCAGACAGAGAGGGTGGCGGTGTGATGTTGTATGCCAAGGATACTGGCAACTCGACGGATTGCTTCATCGTATTCGACCATGAACTACTAGGTGTTGACCTAGAGATAGGTCCTGCCAAATACAGGACCCTGGTGCTTTATAGACATCATGCCCAACTCGTTGAAAAGGACAGAGATCTGTACCAGCTACTAGGAGAACTTATCGAAGACAAAGTGTGTATCGTCATGGGGGATTTCAACACACAAGTTGACTGGGAAACCAGAGAACCCTGTGGCGAGAACGCACTACTCCTGGAGTTCGCGAACAACGAGTTCCTGACTCAATGGGTGAGAGAGCCAACGAGAGGAGACAATATCCTCGACTTGGTTTTCAGCTCTGAGGATGACATTGTTGAGGACCTCTCTGTTGGCGAAGAGATCGGTGGCAGTGACTACCGACTAATTAGATTTGTAGTCAAAGTCCCGAAGGCAGGGCCTGCAACTAGTAAATCGAGGAAACTTGATTTGAGAAAAGCAGTCTTTGCAGGTTTTCGTGCTGGACTGACTGACGGGGGGATATAAGTGTGCGCTGCTTTTGAAGACTCGTGGAACAGTTTCAAAACCACATTCATGAGTCTTCAATCGCGTTTAATCCCTCTGAAATGTCCCCGTCGGTCTTCTGTTCAACCAAAGTGGTTTAATCGAAATGTCGGCCAACTGCTTAGGGAGAAGACAAATGTGTACCGGCAATCGAAGATCTCAGGTGACTTTGACGAATACCGAAGGATATCCAGGAGAGTGAAGTCCAGCATAAGGGCGGCTAAGCGGTTTCAGGAACTCTGAGTGGTGAGACTCTGTAAAGAGAATAAAAAGGAGTTTTTTGGATATGTTAACAGCCGTAAACCAATTCGTCGAACGATTGGCCTTTGAGGAATGAGCAAGGGACATTAAAGCACTCAGATGCAGAAAATTCTAACCTCCTCAACGACTACTTCTCTTCAGTGTTTACTGAAGACTGTGGTTTCATCCCCCAGCCAACGAGTTCCTACTCGGGGGAAAAGCTGGAGGATATGGACTTCACCGAAGGAGAAATAGAAAAGAAGATTACTGACCTTATGACCAATAAGTCACCTGGCCCGGATGGGTTTCTACCGAAAGTGTTGAAAGAAGTGCGCGATCAAGTGTCACGACGCCTGAGCACAATTTTCAACATGTTAATCCAGACCGAATGCGTTCCTAGAGACTGGCGTGAAGCGGAGGTGACTCCTATCTTTAAGAAAGGAGAGCGTAGCCAACCGTCAAACTACCGACCTATCAGTCTGACTTCGATAGTCGATAAACTCATGGAAAGCATGATCGTGGACAAAATGACTTCGCATTTAGAGTCAAACCTGCTACTGAGGAGTTCCCAGCACGGCTTCTGAAGGCAACGGTCATGCCTGACGAAACTTGTGGAATTCTTCCACTTCGTCTTCAGTGAGCACGATAGGGACAAGGCGGTGGATGTGGTCTACTTAGACTTTCAGAAAGCCTTTGATAAGGTACCACACCACCGCCTTCTCCGGAAAGTGCAAGCGCTGGACATAGACGAAAAAGTAGCAGGCTGGATAGAGAACTGGCTAAGTGGCCGACGGCAACAGGTGGTGGTGAATGGACAGGCTTCTGGGTGGGTGGCCGTTACTAGCGGAGTGCCTCAAGGTTCTTTCCTAGGACCACTACTATTCATTATCTACGTCAACGATATGGACGGTGACATGGTTGCCAAGATTTCCAAATTTGCCGACGATACCAAGCTTGGTATGAACGTTGCAAAGGATGTAAATACTTCACCCCTGCAGGAAGATATTCGGAAGATTGGGGATTGGTCGGACACGTAGCAGATGCCTTTTAACGTGAACAATTGCAAAGTCATGCATATCGGCCACCAAAACCCTCAATCTCAGTATATCCTTAAGGGCACTGCTCTTGAAACCACCGACACTAGAAAGGACTTGGGTGTAACAATCACTAGTGACCTCAAGTTTTCGAAACAGTGCATTAAGGCGGAGAAAAAGGCCCAAAGGATGCTAAGCTACATAAAGCGCCAGTTTGGATATCGGAACAAGGAGATTGTACTGTGTTTGTACAACTCACTTGTCCGACCGCACCTGGAGTATGCCGTACAATTTTGGAGTCCTTCATTTCGAAAGGACATCGCGAGATAGGAACGCGTGCAAGCCAGGGCAACCAAACTGATTCCCCCTATCAGACATAAAAGTTATGAAGATAGATTAAGAGAATTAGATCTGTTCTCGTTGGAAACCCGTAGACTGCGTGGTCAGCTCATCGAAGTTTTCAAAATACTTTGAGGGTTGACAATGTTGACTACAGGGATATTTTCACACTTGTTGAGAGCAGAACAAGAAATCACGGCTTTAAACTTGAACTGAAGCGTCACAACCGCGATCTGTGTGGACAATTTTTCACGTACAGTATCTGCGGTAGTTAGAACGCACTTCCAGTGGAAGTTGTCAACAGTGAATATGTTGACCAGTTCAAGTCAAGACTAGACAAGGTCTTGAAAAATGGCGTTTGAGGACGTAAAGCATTTGAGCAGAGATGTGCCCACTCGACTGCTAGTCCAAACGTAACCTTATTGAATGGACTGTAAGGTCTTCTAGGGTACTTTCTTTCCTTGTTACTTCTTGTTACTCCTTGTTACATTTCCCTCAAAGAAAAACGGGCCAAGAAGATGGTCCTTGGAGATGGTGCAGAACACATTCACTCTTTCGGTGAGTCCCTCACGTGCTCAACTGTGTCATGGGGATTTTATTTGCGGCAAATGCGAACATTATGCCTATTGACTTTGCCATTCGTATGAAATGTGACCTCATCATTGAAAACAAGATGTTCCTTGAACTCGTCTTCTTCAAGTTTATCTTGCATATCAACACAGAATTGTTTGCGCTTTCGCTTGTTATCTGCCGTTATGGGCCTGAACTAGCTGCAGCTTGTAGGGTTTCATTAGCAGGCGTTTCCTCAGGACACGCCAAACTGTCGTTGGAGGAATCTGGGTTTCTAGACTTGTTCTTCTTATGGACTTCTTTGGGCTTCGCAAAAGTTTTTGACGAACCCACTCGACCGTTTCTTCCGAGGGTTATTGGTCGTCCAGAACCTTTTGCCCTGCACAGACAGCCTTCCTTTTTGAATTTTTTGTGCCATGTCCAAATCTGCATTGCCGTTGGTGACTGTTTAGAGAACTCTCACAAATGGACTCTGCACAGTCTTGTTCGACTGTGTTCGCGCATACTCCAACACACAAAACACCTTTTCACTTCCAGTGAGTGGCATTTCCATACCTGTAAAGATAAAAACATTAAACATTAAACATAAAACTTTGACCTATTTCTACACATGCTGTTAAAATCTGAAGTCATTTGAACGGGAACTGGCAAAGTTATTAGATTTTAAAATGATATCAACCTTTTCGAAACACCCGGTATATATATATATATATATATATATATATATATATATATATATATATATATATATATATATATAATATCATGTCTCGGTGTAACAGGTTCCCTGCACTGTGGGGTAAACTACTATGTGTGTTGTGATACCTAAGGGACCAATAATATACTAAGTGGACTACAGTCTTATAGTTTAACATATAGCTCTTTGTTCACTTATAATTTTCTTTTCTTGAGGTATTATATCTGCTAATACAATAATTAACAGGCTCTAAGATGAACTTAGTTTGTCCATTGAAGTCCCTAAATAGTAACCAACTCTTTCGTAGAAATAGTAGAGGAAAAATGTCTTATTAACTCCTTGTATACTATTGATACTATTGAATAGCAATTGTAAGACTTTATAATAATATAAGAAGTTTTAAAATAAATGAATGTAATTAGAGTGAATAAATTTAATATTATGGGAACTAATTAAATGTATAAAATTAATCCCCTCTTGTGAATGTTAAAATACTGCATGTGTGCGGGCCTTTTATGCAAAAGAGAAATTGTAAAGTGCCTAAGGATGAAGACTCAAATCTATTAAGAGACATATTTGAAGACTTTCTCAGTTCCCGCCGAATAAAGAACACTGAACCCACCTCCAAGATTCCTTTACATTTGAGGAAATCTCTGATCACCCTTACCCAGCCTACAATCAAGCGCGAAGAGAGCTTTCTACCCTTTGGGAGTTTGTGTGTAGTGAATACCAGGCACTACCAGCAGAAGATAACCGGTAGCCGCCAAGCCGAATCAAGAAACCCATTTGCTTACCCCGAGTAGTAGCAAAACTTGGTGGACAAATCACCTTTGGTAATCACGCCACTCACAGAGAGCTTACACAACCTACCACTATAATCATACTAATCCTTCAGCAAAACTTGTCAGCATTACGAGTGCCTTCAAGAAGTCAGAGTATGAATGATCTGTTTTGGCATCCGGAGATGTCAGGCAGAAGAAGGTAACGAATTTGAAACGCCGACGTGACCAGAAACGCCATATTTCCTACCCCAACCCCACTGAAACTACGCAACAATTATGGGACCCTATAAAAGCCTTAACTGCCAGCAGTGAAAAAAAACTACCACCATACTACCAATTTCAATATGCACAAAGAAGACCAAACCTAATCTTCTGAAACCACTGAAAACCAATCCCCAAACAGCATCTATATAGAACAAGCTAAGAATACCACGCAAAAAAGAACTCACCAGGACTCCCCGAAATCATTGTCTTCTTCACTCACGGTAGAGCCAAAACTTGTTTGAGTCTCGACTCCCCCAAGTCTTTGCCACCTTTACCCCCTCACTATAGCCCAGAAGTAAGCCGCCATGAAGCATGTTGCACATCTAGCCTACAGACAGTCTCGTTCGAGATTCAAAACCTCTCACTATCCAACGACGTAACCATCACACCGCTAAACATAAAGAAATGAACCCTTTATGAACCCCATAAGAACACAACAGATTACAACAGCAGTACAAGTTCCAAAAACCTAAAATCACTCTTCCAAAACCATTGACACGCCCAAAGAAACTCTCTCCGATTAGAGTCTCAACAGATCAACGACCAATATTACCACTAACATTGACTAAACATAATAGTCATACTGTATTATCAAAACCCAACCCAAAATACAACCACTAAAGGTAGTAAATAAAAGCTCTACATTTATAAATAATCTAACTACTACTTCTGAAAAAGCGCCCATATAACTACTATAAGCGCCTTAAAGTTAAACTCTCAACCCCCAACAGATCACCCAGCCACCTCTACCAGATTCTAGCATTACCTGGCCTACGAGTTAAGTACAAGAATCTACAAGACCTTGTTAAAAGGTACCAACCAATATTCACGTCTCAATGAGATAATGCACACCAACACAATCCAGCTCTTCCAATCAAACTACAGTTACCACATTAAGCCAGAAGACTTCGTAAAGGTAACGTAATATTTGTTAAAAAAAATACCTTTTCCACTCCCACCATCTTAATACCTCACTCAACACTCTCGCCATGAAAGTTCAACGCAAAGAACTTACAATTTGTTCGATTTATCTGTGCCTAAACCTCTCCCTCTCAATGAGAGGCTTCGAACTTATCGGAGAACTTCTTCAGCCGTTTCTACTGTTGGAAGATTTCACTGCTCTAAATACTTTTTGGCAAGCGACCAGAAATAGCCACCGAGGCAATACAATCCTAGAGCTCATAAACGTCAATATCTATATTACAGAAGCAACGCATTACCATCAGTACAGAAACAGCTTCTTCCATATTGGTCTCTCCTTTCGTTCGTCCATTTTTTTCCAACACAATTGCTCTGGCAGGTTCATTCAGAACTCTGTGGGAACGATCATTACCCTGATCATAATAGAGGATCTCCTACTAAACACACTAGTACCGCAACGTCGTTAGATCTCATACAACTGTACAACAAGCTTTAGAACAACGGCTTATTTCTAAACGCTCGGAGACTAGCGAGAGTACTACGACTTTTTAAGCCAAAAAAGAATTCATCCAGTTCAAGGTGTGTAAATTACTGTAAAAAAAAATAACTCAAGATTCAGATGGCACCTCGAATCACACGATCTCCTCTTCCCGAAACCAATATGGATAGAGACGCAACCGATCAACTCTTAATCCATTAAATATCCTGAAATACACTATTTGCCGTGCATTCTTCGAGGGAAAAAATTGACTTCAACCTTGCTTGATCTCAAAAAAGCTTAAGACTTTGTATGGTAACGACATATTTTAGACCAATTGCACAGAATGGGCTGTGGAGGCTCTCTACCTATTTTATCCGCAATTTCTTATCCAAAAGGCAGTTTCATGTGCACCTCCATGGGGCCAACTCACAAAAATACGCCCAATACGAAGGGGGTCCCGCAAAGTTGTGTATTGAGCACAACATTATTCATAATTGCGGTGAATGATCTCACTCTCTACATTCCCCTACCCATTAGTTGTTCACTGTGTGTAGACGATTTCGCCATCAGCCTGCCTGCTAAAAGAATTTCACGTTTTTCCGCAATATTTATAGCTTCAAATGGGTTATTTTTTATATCTAGCACTATGTCTTTCTTCATTTCTAAGTAAGGGTAAAAATAAAGAACCCTGCAAAACACAACTGATCTTTACATACAGACGCACAGAATAAGAGCAATCAAATAACGACAGCGGCGTGCACAACCAACATTAACGAGAAACCGATCTGACTGTCGCCTGTACTGTACTCTTGACAAGAGATGCCAGTTAGTTTGTTGCACCTACCAGGCTCGTTCGTATTATCTGAGTTGCTGGATAATTCTTCGTTCATTTAAGAATATTGTAGAACGGAAACCTTTCAAAGATTGGAATTTAAATCCTAGTCTCTATAGAAATCCATTGTTTCAAGAAAACATTGAATTTTACCTACTTTTAATTTTTACGATTATAGATAAGAACTCGGGCTATAACTTCTGAGCCCGAGTCAAGCGCGTGTGAACGATGTCGAGAGAACGTCTGCTACAAATGATATTTTTTGACACAGGACACCTCTAAGACAACTGCTAGACGTTGAACAAAAATATATGACCTGCAACCAGGCTCAATAAAAAGAGGCTGCAATTACTTACTTGAAGTCAGTGTTGGCAGAAATTAAATCAGCTTGCAAATACATGTTCAATTTATTAAATTTATACTCGGGATAAGCCCGAACAGCTCGAGTGCAGGAGTCGCCCAGTGATTTATATATATATTTATATATAAAACATCGATCCTCACACTGGTTTCTTTTCTGAGTTTACTTGCCCTAATTGTAAACTGGGGAGATACATAGGTAGTACGGTGCGCTCGCTGAGGGCGAGGTTCTGTTCACATTTGGGTGTTAGACACAGGACAGGAAAGGTTCTCTCTACGAAAGAATTATCTCCTGTTAGGCTTCACTCTATTAATTGTAAAACCGAAATCACAACGGACGATTTTAAAATCTTGAAAACCACCCCTGATCCCATATCACTAAGGATTCTTGAATCCATGTATATTAAATTCCTTTCTCCTTCCTTAAATTCCGATTCCTCTTCTCACCCACTACTTCTACTCTAAACAAATATATTACCAACGCCTAACCTTCTCTTTCTTCTTACGCTCCTCGCCCTTTCTCCCCAGTTATCCTCTAACGGCTGATTGTTTAAAGTTGGTTTATCCTGATGTGTTTCCTGTGTTTCCCCAATCGTTAATTTTTAACTCGTAACATAATAATCCAGAAATTATCAATTGCCTGTAAATTTATCGCTATCCCCCTCCTTAATTAACATTAAATACGTTCCATAAATTCGTCATTTTGATTATCTGTTTGGTTCTTAACTTAAATTGTTTTCCACAAATTGTATTTCCAGTACCCGAAGATGGGTGAAAAGTTCACCCGAAACGTTGTAACAAGAAAATTAAATGAATTTTCCTTTATACCTCCTTCAAATTTTATATATATATATATATATATATATATATATATATATATATATATATATATATATATATATATATATCTATATATACAGGATGACCAGGACGGAGCCGTAGATGCCTCGTAACATTTATTTCAAATGTTTCAGGATTATAACTAATCCCATCATCAGTGCTAAAGAAAGGATACAAAATACAGACTTAAATGTATACATAAAAAGTTAACACATGTAATAAAATTGAGTTATTTGTGGACTTCCTAAGACCCATAAAACTGATTTGCCCCTAAGGCCTATTTTTGTAGCATATAGGACCCTTTCATTTGCACTAGGCAAGTTTCTAGTCCCCGTTTTAGCCCCTCTAACCTCTAATGAGTTTATTCTTAATAATTCGCATTTGTTTGTGAAAGAGATTCCTCATGCAGACAGATATTTGATGGCCAGTTTTGATGTTGAGAGTTTATTCGCTAATATTCCTCTTGTTGAAAGGATTCGAATTTGTGTAAATTCCCTCTTCCGTAACTCCACCTGCGGAATAGGTTTATAATGAACTTTTTCAAAACTTTCCTTGAACTTGCTGTTTGTAATTCATTCTTTTTGTCAAATGAGATTTTGTTTGAACAACTTGATGGGGTTGGACTGGGGCTCTCTCTAGGCCCCTCGTTGGCAAATGTTTTTATGTGTTATTATGAAACACTTTGGCTTGATGATAGCCCCATTAATTTTCGTCCGGTTTTATATAGGCGCTATGTAGACGACACTTTTTGGACATAAGTCACATTGTACACTTGTCCTCAATTATTTAAATTCTAAACACGTAAATATTAAATTTCCTGTGAGCTCGAAAAAAATAATAGCATATCGTTTCTTGACGTGAAGATTACCCAAATAGACAATCAATTCACGTCAAATGTTTACCGAAAACCCACTTTTTCAAACCTTGGTTTAAGCTTTTTTAGCTTCTGTGATTTTAAATTCAAAATTAATGCCATTTTTACTCTCCATGGAGCATATCACTTATCTTCAACTTTTCCAGCCCTACATTTAGAATTCGAATTCTTAACAAAACTCTTTACCTCCAATGGCTATCCCAAATCACTATTTCTGAGACAATTAGTCTGTTTCTCAATAAAAAATACTCCACTCTGCCTCCACTACAACTGTCAATGAATTAAAGATCTTCCTTTCCTTACCATACTTCGGTTACCAATCCGAAACACTTAAAAAAAAAAGAGTTGTTAAAACTGTTAAATTCAGTCTATCCTCAATAATTACGATCTATTGTTCTCATTAATGACTTCAGACTGGGATCATTATTTAAGTTCAAAGATCAACCACCGACCAATATGCAATCTAAAATTATATACGTTTTTCGTTGTACGTGCAGTAGCACTGTATCATATGTGGGGGTAACAAGGCATACGCTTTATTCCCGCTTCCTGCAGCATATGGGTAGATCTGGAAGAACTGGACTACACCTTTCAAAACCTGATCCATCCCCAATTCGAAACCATCTGTCACAATGTGGCTCTAGGGCTACACTCGAGACTTCACGATACTTAATGCGGTAAGAAACATCTCGGACCTTTACCTACTAGAGTCAATTTATATTACAAAACTTCAACCCAGTCTAAATAATAACTCATTATCTGTCCCATTAAATATAGTGACTCATTAAAAAACCTGCTAATTTGTTAAATTTCACATTGGTTTTTTAGGGGCGGGGGAGTGCAAGAATAAAATTCACTGTCAATTATCTTCCTTCCTATTTTTTACAAATTCTCTCGTTGGTTTAGTTTGTTTTTTCCTTCATATTTCTAATGTTTAATGTAATCAATTAGTCTCAAATTTAATATTCATGTTTCACATTTTATTACATGTGTTAACTTTTTATGTATACATTTAAGTCTGTATTTTGTATTCTTTCTTTAGCACTGATGATGAAATTAGTTATAATCCTGAAACGTTTGAAATAAATGTTACGAGGCATCTACGGCTCTGTCCTGGTCCTCCTGTTTATACTTCGCTTGAAGTTTGCGTCCATCAATTTGTTTGCCACTTATATATATATATATATATATATATATATATATATATATATATATATATATATATTAATATATATATCCTGCAAATGGCCTCCTTCAGGAGTATAACCTTTTGAACGAATATACAATGCAAGGTCTCAGCGGCTAACAGCATACCCCCAAGACGGAGTCATCAAACGCCACACCGCGAAGCATTGGATGACTCTCACCCGAGAAATTCTAAATAGTAAAACAACCATTATTCTCCGTGAGAGTGATCGAAGACGATTGCACATGGCTGAAGCAGTCACAAGATGGAAACAAAGATTCAAAATAAAAATTCAGCTCCAGCCAAAAATCAGCTTGCTCATCACTCGCAGTCTTAATACCAAACGCATTGCCTCCTTTACCGATCAGTCACTTGTTTTATTCACTTATACTTCACCGATATAAACATTATCCAATCAACTGTCTAATCTAATACTAGTTTCTCAATATACTATCGCTCCTCCTCCTCCTCTCTCTGTCATCCTATTCTTTCCCTAAATGTCCCTATCCCAGTGCCTTGGTGCACATGGAGAAAGGCGAATGGGAAAGCGCAAGAATCCGGGCTCTCTGCCACCTCTCCCCTTGCTCTGAAGTGGGGAGGCTCAGGGGTGGGAGGGCTCGGACGGTATAACCTTTTACTACTCTCTCACAACTTTTCTTCTTATCGTGAATACAACAAAGGATTACCGGCCCTTCCCCTCCCTCCCTGGCCACTCTTTCGACGGTCAAGAAAGTCGAGGGGTCGGGGGTCTGGTGAGCTGTTCTTGTTCTCCCAACTCTCTTCTCATTTCATTTTATTTTTCGCCGTTTACACAGATGATGAACCGTGAAGTGGTTGAAAGACGTCTTCGCTACTAAAGAAATTTCACTTGCCACGGAGTTCTTCTCCACTCCCCTCCCACTAAACAAAGTGCCAGCCCTTATACCTATTACTGAGGCTAACCGAGGAGCATTCATATAAGACGTCACCGCGCTGACGTTTCAATGCGCACACACTCTCTCTCCCTCTCTCTCTCTCTCTGCTGCAGGACTGACTGAAGGAACTGGTCAGGCGATGCGGAAGGAAGAATATTGATTGAATTCATCAGAATAACTTCCTGACACAGTGGGTAGAGGAGCCAACGAGGGGTGAGAACATGTTAGACTTGTTGTTTGCCACCAAGGACAACATGGTATCCGGGCCAAGCGTGGGAGAGTGTCTAGGCGGAAGCGATCATATCACTGCACAGTCACGTTTTCCGTCCACATTCCATGTGGCAGACGCATTTACGTCGCTATCTTTAAACCCGACTTCCAACGCACCAACCTTGTGGGTCTTCGGGATGCGATAGCTCGGCTTGGGCCTGCAACAGGAGAAGGAACCTCTGACAGATGGTTGGCGTTTAAAGAAAACTTTATGTCCCAACAATTGACGGTCCAGCTCCGAGGTTGGGGGTTCATCTCGAAGAGGGCGAAAATATATGCGAAATAGTCTTAGAGAGAAACGAAGTAGTAGCCAGATGGCTTTCTTCCTAGAGTCATCTGGGAAGTTAGTGAAGAGGTCGTTCCACACCTCACCATTATTTTCAACAAATCATTGGAAACTGGAGAGGTGCCGGAAGACTGGAGAGTAACAGACAAAACTCCCATCTATAAGAAGGGTGTCTGCGAATGCCCGGGTAATTACCGGCCTATTAGTCTGACATCCATCATAGGCAAACTGATCGAGGGAATATTCGCATAACGTATAGTGCAGCACTTAGAGTCACCCAACCTCATCTTAGATTCCCAGAACGGATTTCGCAAGAACCGTTCATGTATCACTAATCTACTAGAATTTTTCCATAGTATTCTGAGTGACTATGACCGTAGTCGAGCTGTGGATATCTTATACCTGGACTTTCAAAAAGCCTTCGATAAGGTACCAGACCGCAGGTTGATAAATAAAGTCAGCGCACTTGGCATTACCGGCAAGGTAGCCGAATGAATAGAAAACTCGCTCTCGGGACGGAGGCAACGAGTAAAGATCAACGGTGTAGCATCGCAATGGGCTCCAGTCAGTAGCGGGGTGCCCTAGGGATTAGTGCTCGGGCCTCTATTGTTCATCCTCTACATCAATGATATAGACGAAGGATTAATATGCTCGATAGCTAGCTAGGAGTTAATGTGAGCTCGCAGTAAGGAGCGGAACGCCTGCAAAATAGCATTCTCAGGATAGGTGAGTGGTCAAAGAGGTGGCATAATTATGCTCTTTAAACTTGACAAGTGCAAGGTAATGCACGTTGGCCATGCTAACCCTCGGGAAACTACTCCTTGCTAAACAAACAACTAGATACCACTGACCTTGAGAAAGATTTAGGCGTGGTAATCAGCAGGGATCTAAAGTTCTCCAGGCAGCACCTCCAGGTGTTAAAAGAGGGCCCAGCGAATGCTATGGTACATAAAGAGGCATTTTCGTTTCCGAAATAAGCAGATTGTTCTCGCCTTGTACAACTCTCTAGTCCGGTCACACCTTGAATACGCCGTACAATTCTGGTCCCCAACCCTGAGGAAGGACATTGAACGCTGGAAATGGTACAGGCCAGAGCCACAAAATTGATCCTTTCCCTTAAACCTAAAAGTTATCAGCAACGGCTACGAGAACTGGGGATGTTCTCCTTGGAGACGCGCCGGTTAAGAGGCCAGCTGATTAAAACTTTTAAGATAATGCGAAGAGTTGGAAACGTTGATCACAGGAGGTTGTCCACGTTCAACGCAAATGATACACGTAACCACGGTTACTAGCATTTGCAGCAACTTCTTCTCGTACAAAATCTGCTGGCCGTGGAACCATCTACCTCCAGAAGTGGTGAACAGTTCGTCCGTCGAACAGTTCGAATCTCGACTTGACAAGATAATTTACACCTTGATCTAGATGGTACCACTTTAGTATAGATTAGAGATTTGAGTCAAGTAGATAGGTTTCAACTTTTCTATACAAATTTCATATTTGTGTTATTTTTTTCAGCACATTTAGGTATCGTTTCAGCTTTCTGGCCCGCAAATGAGGGTGGGAGAGATGTGTGGGGAGAGACTTCATCTATGCTATACTCTCTCTTACGCTATAGGTTAGGGCCTTCCTAAAATAGTACCTCCACGGTATGGTCAGCAATGTCCTTTGAGGTATTATTATTCCTTGTGACTCTCTGGATTTGAAATCGAACCAGCGATCTCAGACGTGTGAAGCGGGACCGCGAACCGACTGCGTCAACCTCGGTGATTTTTCCTCTTCACTTTTAACAAATATTTCTTGTTTCAACTTAAATTTATAACTATTGGGTATTTAATATCGTTTTAAATAAGTCTAAAACACTGCATTTTCCTTCACAATTTATATCATACACACATAAACATATATACGCACAATCCGATTGTTATGTGTTACCCATATTTTTATTTTGCCAATTATCATCGATTTCATGTTTATCATGAAAACCACCATTTGCAAATCCAAAGACACTATCGGCGAACCTCGGATAGTAAGAACTAATAATACTATAATTTCCCTGTAATTTCCTACATAACCTCTTTTATACACACACTCACACATACACAATCCCATTGTGATATGCTATCCTTATTTTTTTTGTTTTCTATTATCAACGATTTCATGTTTATCATGAAAACAACCAATAGCAAACCAAAGAACACTCTGGTTGGACTTTGTTAAATAATACGAAGGGCGAACGGTGGTATCGGATTTTTCCACCCCGGCAGAGAGTGGGAAACCATACGTTGACCTATGGTGAGACACTCATTTATGCTTATGGTGAGTGTGGAGTGGAGATAAAATACACAAGCGTCGTTTGTTGTGTGAAGTAGGTACCTGCGCGCGGATATACCACCTTACACACTTATCCCATTTAGCCCACATAGGCGACCAGTACGCATCATTGCCGCGAACCTTATTAGCTCCTCTCATTCACACAGATCTAGTAACCACCCAAGCCTCTGCCATAAACATCATCCTAGACCCGGATCCCCAATACGTCGTAGTAATACAATTAATATTATGAAAACAACTCCAAAGGCGCTAGGGAGCTAGGGATTGGAACCTCGAGGAGTAAGGCGATGGAAGAGCGGTATTTTCATACTATGCAAAAAGGTAGTTGTCCGAGAACTCTTCGAACCACACAGATAAGTCACGCATTTTGCCCGTGAAGAGTGTGGAAATGGGGATAAGAGACACATCCGTCGTACTGGTCGTGATGATGATGTGTGTTCGTGTTCATGTATTGTCCCTTAGAACCTTATTTGCACGGGGTAAATTAAATTGTCATAGGTGTATTCTGGGGTGTATATACAAACGAATAGATACATATAAAAATTGTATACAACATATACAAAATATATACGAATTAAATAAAAATGCTCTTTTCTACATAAAATACAGTTTCATCCATCGAGACAACTTAGAGCCATGGTTATTTTAAATCTGTAATTTATCATGCATTACTTACCAGAATTTGGTTTGAAGTTAAGGTAAGTTATGTGATGGAAACTTAAGTGTCCGAATCTTTATGACTAATATATATATATATATATATATATATATATATATATATATATATATATATATATATATATTAATGATTCATTTCTGTCAATATTTTATATATATATATATATATATATATATATATATATATATATATATATATATATATATTAATGATTCATTTCTGTCAATTTTTTATGTCTCTTTTTTTATAGGGTTTGGCCAGATGTGTTTGTTGTTTTTCAATGGTCCAATTAAGTGAAGGCGAATTATTCCTGAATATTGCAATCTAAACTCTCGTTTTCAGCTTCCTTTCGATCCCCTGAAACTATAAACACTACATCTCTTGTGATTATTTAGCAGTTTCTATAGGGTTATTCTAAGCAATCATGGAAACCCCTGATTAAAACTCTTTCGAAATATCTTATAATCAAAATCTACTCGAAATTTTCATTGTGATGTTGATTTAGTATCACGTATCGCATATTGAGAAAATTATGTCTTTTTACCACTCCAAATAAATCCCAGATTCAAATTGTCCGGATGCAAACTCTTTTTTTAATTTTTAATCCCAGCCATTTCCTGCTCTAGTATTATGACTAGGTAGACGATAAATAAATGACGTTAGTTGAATTAGTTTGTGATCGGGGTACCACTCAACTAGTCTGTACCGTGGTACCATGGTTTTAAAAACTTTAGATTAGGCACTGATTAATTCATGAGTGAATTAAGAAGTTGAGAAATACCGATTCGGTGCCTCTTCTGTCTATGAAAGTGTCTCGGCTGATCAGGATGTTTCATTCTTGTATTTTCAGGAGAAAGAGATGTTTTTGCTACCAATAGCTAGTGACAACTTTCCTGGTGTGGAAATGAGTGACTTCATTGAGATGGAGGCAGTGAGTGTCATCTACCCATACCCTAGTATTGATCCGGACATCTTTGGTTTTATCAAACCATTTACCCAACAGGTATCAATTATCAATTAATGACAAAACTAACCGATTAAACGTATATCTGACCATTTAATTTGGAGTAAAGTTTGAGGTTTAAACCAGAGAGATTTATTGCTCAGTAGAGAATGAGAGGGTGACGGTTTGATAGATTGAATGAAAAAGACCAATAAATAAACATGGATAGTGAAAATAAATGAATATGACAAGGACTGTAATAGCAAAACAACCGTAAAAAGAGGGGCCAGTGAGAAAATTCCTCGGGATATAAGTTCGTACATGGACAGATGTACTACTCAAAATACGAACTTAATCTCGTGGTCGATGAAAACATAGAGTAAGGATCATTAACCGAGAGAGCTGGAGGGAGCTGTTGATAAAGGCAAAGATTCGTTTCTAAAACACTCAAAAGAAAAGAATTCTGGGCTCCTAAGATTAGCCTAAAGGGTTGAGATAAAATGCGGCAGAAGCAAGAGGAGTAGCTTGCGCTTCGCAGACAGACCTTCGGTCTGTGGCCTAAGGCCAAAATAAGGATATCGGTTTCCATTTCGTAATCGAATTGAGCAGTTACCTTTCTTATAGTGTTAAATTCTTCTGAAATATATTGATTACTTTCTTCTTTTTTTATATCTTTTCCAAGTAGAAAACTTTCAATATCTTTTTTAATAAATTCTTTTTGATCTTCTCTTTTGAAATCGTAATTTTTATTTTCTTCTAAAATTTTATTAATAATCTTGTCTTTAAATACTTCTTTTTATACAATAATTTTAAAATTTATTTTATTCAAACCTTTCTTATCTTCATACTTAGGTTCAGAGAGTGTAAAGGAAAAAGTGAGAAAAATGATAACTCTTAGAAATTACTTGCTTAAAATATACCAAAAACGAGCCCTGAGGGCTGTTTTTTTTTAACTCTAAAGGATTGAAGGAATTCTTGGAAAGAATGGGGATAAAAACTTTAATTTTTCCTAGGTCATAAACGAAATAAGATAAAAAATATCTATTATTATTCAACCTCTCTAAAAATCCCGTTCTTAAAATATAATAACATAGTCTTTGACTTACGACGTATCCGGCTTTGGCAACGGCTTTTTGGTCTAATTAAAAAAAAAAGAAGTTTCTATTACATATCTCCTAATTATTTAGGACTTCGGTGGTTTGTTGGACGTTGTCCGATTTTTAGTCGCGGGTGACTCTACATCTCACTATGTGGGTCAGTCGGTCCCCGTTTTGCATTTTTTTGATTTGGTAACAACATCGCAGCTATTTTGCCGATTCTAAGGAAATTATACCATTCTTTCGAATGGTATAATTGCCAAGGTCCTCCTAAGGTTAGTACGGAAATTATTTAAAATTTTGAAAGTCGTAAGGTCATATATCAGAATAAATAAGAGCACGCGACTTTGATCAGCAGACCTTGTTTTTTTCATTTTTGTTGTCAATGATGTAGTTTTACACGATGATTTCAAAAATTAAATTATTTATTGGAGAAATGAACGGTTAAAAGGTTAGTTTAGGTTATTTGAAATAAATATATGAAATTCGAACATATCTATTTAATATTTAACATATATAGAAATGACAACAACGTTTAAACTGCAAAATACACTGCAATATCTTCCTGAATAGGTCCGTATTTTCGTATCTCCTACGTCACAAAAATCCACGCAAACACGAATCCAACATCAACCGGCAAGTCCACAACGACGTTTGTTTGAGTGTTTCATAAGTTAAATTCCATGTGCTCCCGATTTGCTGGGTGTGTGTTTCTCCTTCCCAACGAACGTCTTCGACACTGTGATTGACGGTTTTGGGTTTGGAATTGTACCCAGAAATATCTGTTTTATGGCTGTACGACTTCCACATGTTGCTTATTACTCGTATTGTTGTTATGGATTGAATGGAAGCTTTAATACAGTCCAATAATGTCTGGAGATTTCGTGATTGAACCGTGTAGAAGTTAGGTTAGGTTAGGGTTAAGTTAACATATGTTTACATATAATTTACAGATTTCCTCATTATAGATGATGTAGAATCAGTGTGAAATGTGAGAAGTTTGTGGTTCTAACCTAGCCTAATCTAACCTAACCTGACCTAACCTAATCATATCATAATTTATTTATCTCCAAAATAAATTTAATTTTTTAAAATCAGCTTGTAAAATTGCCTTATTAACAAAGTTTATAAAAAAAAGTCAGAAAACGTCCAACAAACCCAAAAGATCCATTATTTACTCTTAATCTATCTTTTTTTTCACATCTATCTTTATTTTCTAGGGCTAAAGGTCAGAACCAAAATTGTTATCTAAATTCTTTTTAAATAGGAAAAAAACAACCCTCAAGATTTTTTTTTTTTTCTCCATTTAAATTGCCTCCAATAATTTCATTTTGCTTTAATCTTTTTTAAGGGCGAGTCGCTATTTCCCTCCTGATAAAGATTAAAATTGAAAATCTATTTTAGAAATAACTTCAATAAAACTTTCGAATATACAAAAATAAAATAAAAAAGCAGACATGCCTTTTAATAATTTATAAACTTCACTATTTGTAATTCTTTTTGTTTTAAAAAATTCCAAAACATTCGATAATCATATCTACTTTTTCTGAACTCTCCATTTCGTTTTTTCAAACTCTAAAGTAACTCTTAGAATGACCTTTGATAAAAACTCGAAATGCACCAACTACCAAAAGGTCACAGTTGAAATAAGAGAAAAAAAATCTATTATTATTCAACCCCTCCAACAAAATCATATACTTAAAATATAGTGTTATTGATTAATCAAGAATATGTTTCAATTATTGTTGGAATAAAGAAGTGAAGGACAATTGCTATTTTACCATTTTACTCTTGATTATTATGGTAAGAGGGGGCTCTTAGTCATATTTACATTCATTGTGGGGGGGGGGTCCCCCTGTTTCACCCATTATTTCTGGATAAACTCATTCTTTTTGAGTGGCAAAATTTCCACACCGTCCTCCACATTAGATATGGCTAGTCCTTGGATGGGAATCAAATATGAGTCGGGTCCACTTGGCAACTGCTACCATATGTTTTAGCGTCCCGTGGTTCTGAACCTACTTTAAGCTGTAATTTCTCACTGAAAAAGGTGTCAAGGAGTACAAATTGGTGGTAAAGACTACCACAACATCCATCACTTTAAAACCAAACATATCACCAATGTCTTCAGTTGTTTTTATTTCTAATCAACAGGTGTGGCTCATTATTGCCGGTGTTTTCTTGGCTCTGTGTTTATTTAACTTTCAGTTCTTCAAACTCAGCAGATACGATGCCATCTTCACCAGGTAATTTTAATCCTATATGATGCAGTACTCAACAGAGAATTTTAGTTCTATATGATGCCATCTTCAACATGTGTTTCTAGTTCCTATATGATGCAATATTCAACAGGTATTTCTAGTTCCTATATGATGCAATATTCAACAGGTATTTCTAGTTCCTATATGATGCAATATTCAATAGGTATTTTTAGTACTATATTATGCTATCTTCAACATGTATTTCTCTACCTATGTGATGCCAACTTCAACAGGTATTTCTAATTTGTATATTACCATATTTAGCATGCAATGCAATCTTCAACATATATTTCTAGTCCTATATTGTGCCAATTATGGCTGATTTCAGTCATCAATCTCCGCCTACCGATAGCGACTTAGAGAAAGTTCATATTTGTTTAAAGATGCCACATGGTTCCCGTAGACTTACTCGTTATATTATCGGAAACAATTTGATTAATTACTAGTTCTTATATGTATAACTACAGAAACTACAGTATATTAACTGTAATTAGCAACATTTTATAATTATATGAGCACCAAAGTTTTATTCATTAAACCCATCACCATCGCATTCGGTTCTTTTATTAGTTAAAATCCAAAACGGGACCAGCATTTAAGTTGATATTTAGTTGGTCAATTTCATTATGATTAACAAAGGAATCTACTCTGGTTGCCGGAAAATTGTTAATCAATTTTGGTCTCTAACGTGTCAAGTTGTTTTCCTTTTTATCCTCGTTGGTTGCGTGCCTTTCACACTAATTCTTTTCTTTAACTTTATTCCATTTACATACTTCCATTTTCAACATCTTTATTGAGAAGGTGATTTCATTGCATTTCGCTTATGTTTTTAAATGGTCTAGGAGGAAATCCTGAAAGCCAATATCCTGAAAGCCAAAATCTCGTAAATTCAAAATCTCGAAAGATGAAATGCTGGCAATCAAAAATCCCGCAAGCCAAAATCCCGTAAATCCAAAATCACAAAAGTCTAAATCCCATATATGCAAAATTCCGAAAGCCGAAATCCCATAAATCCAAAATCACAAAAGCCGAAAATGCCGGCAATCCCGAAATCCGAAATCGCGTAAATCCAAAATTAAGAAAGCCGAAATCCTAAATCCCGAAAGCCGAAATGTCGACCATCTAGAAATCCCGTAAATCCAAAATTCCGAAACCCCAAATCTCGAAATCCGAAACCCGAAATCCCGTAAATCCAAAATCCTGAAAGACGAAACCCCGTAAACCCCAAATCACTAAAGCAGAGATCCCGATTTGCTGCATATGCTTCTGTTTATGTTTATCTAGCCAGGATAAGTATTTCGCACTTTTCTAACTCCGTTACAAAGACTAGGGGCTTTTTTATTTAAGTAAAGAAATTGCATTTATTTCACGTTATAAATAGTGATAAATACAAACACTGCACTGGCCTGGCAGATACAGACATGCACATTAGCTTTTACCAGGAAGAAGAAAGGGATTAGAAAGCGAGATTCTAAAACCGGTGGATGTTCACAGTCTTTGACACCAGCTTGAAGTCTTGCGTAGCGTTGCAGTCTTTTTTTCAGGCACGGTTCGCCTCGGAGATAAAGCTCAAACCTATTTTCCACTTGTCATTGTTCTTTTTTAAATTCTTTTATCCTTAGATACTCTCGCAAAAATCCGCCCTACAGGCGCGTTTTGCTAAGCCTACGATGCTTGTTCGCTTCGCTCACAAAATTAAAAAAGTTTGTGAGAGAAAAAGTTTTTTTCATTTCACAACACATTAAAAATTGGTGTGCAATAGAAAATCATTTCACAACAGTGTCAGACAATACCAACAAAATCTCGGACTTTTTCAATACACACACACACGCTGGGTTATAATTTGTCCATCTTCGATGCCACGTCTCTATGAGATTTTGATTCGGGAGGACTTCATTTTGGAAGGAGTCATATAATGACCACACTTTTGGTGGAAACAATACTTCAGATCGAACGGCAAAACCATTGCGTTTCCGCCTTCTTAAACCTACCATGCACATAATTAGTTTTCCATAAGTCAGCAAATTCAACGGGTTCTTCGGTTAAATGGGGTTCTAATTTCACTAAAACTTTCAGGAAACAAAAAATGTCAATGCTGTCAAAGACATTTTCAAATTAAAGCTTCCGTCATTGCTGCATTGTCTTACTAATCGAAAAGTTTGAATTTTTCCTAGGTGGAAAAAGCAAACTTTCTGAGTAACATCGGAAGAGTCACTTTTCGAAGCATTTATTCCAGCCAATTCCAAATTTTTCATCAGTTTGAGGACCTAGTTCGATTCCATTTTCTTCCGCAAAGTCTAAGAAATCATCAAATAAGCGTTTGTATAGGGCTTACGGTTTTCCCTGCATGACAATATACACTTGTGCTAAGTTTTACTCTCATTTAGGTCACCTGGCGCGTGGTAAAATATTGTACGCACTGTTTTGAATGTACCATCGATTATCCAAAATGAAGCTTGTGATAGCTTTTGCATTTTAGCTTTGGTAGAGAATAGAATGAATCTATGCTCTTTGAGGGTATAATCCCTCACCATATAATGTCTTTCGCAATTCTTGGGGAACTTCTATATCACTAAGCTCCCTTAGTTCATTTGGTCGTTGAGCGCTTCAAACTCTGCTGATTTTCTTGCGAAGTGTGTCATTTGAAGGCAAATACGGAACCATTTCTTGATGATTTAAAGTTGTACAGGATTGGATGATTTTGCAAGGCAACTTTGTTGAATTACCTGCCTGCGTCTTGAGTTCGTCAACAATTTTCGAAATCTTATATCGGGGGCGTGGTTATTGTTAATATATTTTTATAACATATGCTGTCTATTTGAAAATAGAGTTATCGCCTTTTCTTTGCAAGTAGGAGATTTTCAACTTTCGCAGCACCAATAGTAACGCAAGTTCAAATATTTCTCTCATCATTAAATAACGCGTTCGTTCATTTTATCACGTCCTTTTTAGAAGTAACAATTTAGCAAATATCCTTTATATTCTTAGATGGTGTTTTAGAGAGCCATTATAAAGTAAAGTAGGAACTAATGTCATCTTGGTTTAAATTTTAAAAGTTAGTTGGTTTGTTGGAATTCATTTTAATCAGTTATTCACGCGAGCGACATAAATCAACTCATGCATATATAATCGCGTTAATTTTGGTTTTTCGATATGTTGGCTTTTGGGATTTCATCTATCTGGATTTCGGCTTTCGGTATTTTGGCTTTTGGGATTACGACCCATACCCGTTTATAATTACCTTAAAAAGAGTTGACAGTGACCACACTGTTCGTTGTTAATTAAGACACTAATGATACCACTAATTGACATCCACATCGCTCGATGTCTTCTACCGAGGGAATAAATTATGTAGTAAAAAATAACAAGTTCATACGCGTCAAACATCATGATTTAGATTAAACTATCAAATGTAAGTTAAAGTTAATCTACTTCGTTAAGTTAATGGTTTGAAGAAAATTAAGCTTAAAAATATCGCCTATCGATTTGCACGGTAAGATAGAGTCGGAATGTTGAAACAAAAGCAGAACTAAGAGTAAGAGGGGGAGGGGGTAAATTAACCGGGATCTAAATTAAAATTCCAAAACAGTGAGAAGACAACAAGCTGTAATCAGTTCTAATTCCACACTAGGCAGGAAATCCAATCGGTCGAAAACAGATCTGGAACGTAATTAGAGAATTAAATATATTCAAACGATAACCTGGAATTGCAGAACACAAACCTTTGCTGGCGAGTCATCATCAAGGGTAAAGTAATCAAAGAATTATCTTTTTTTCTGCCTAAAAGTAGTGTAAATAATTTTAAAACAAACATAAACCACAACTAACTTAAAACAAGAGAAAAACAAAAACAACCACTAAGATAAAAAATCGAAATGCATGATCAGGTGCTAGATAGAAGCTCGCTCCCTCCATGCCAAGCAAATATCCCCTTACCCGAGTCAGCGAGTCTAGACCGTGTGTATACGAAGCCATCAGTGGCGGCTCGTGTATATGTAGGCACTGCGGAACTGCATCACCAACTATTTCCATATTATTTTCGGTTCTCTTATTAATTAACTGATTAATTAATTAATTAGGCTGCTTAAATTTATCTTGGAAAATAATCTATATGATGGTCTTAGTGAAATTACGAAACGGATAAAAATCTTCTTGACAATTCCCATGACTACATCAGAGGCAAAACGCTGCTTTTAAACACTGGAAAGAATAAATACTTTTCTAAGGAGCACTATGAATCCTGAAAGACTAAATGCACTTGCAGTGCTCTTTCAATGGAGAAAAAAATTCCTCAGTAGTCATCCAGAGACCCAAAAGAAAATAATTAATCTCCTCACGCAAATTAAAACAAGAAGAATGGATTTCGTTTTTAAAGGATCGAGCTCGAACTGTAACAATTTAGGCTATTAGTAAGTAAAAAATGCTTGATTTTTTTTCTTTTTGATTTTATCAAGTTTATCTATAAATTTTATTTTTATGTCTATTTCCTTTTACACAATATTAAAACAATGCTAAAAAAATTCTGATGCAGCACCCCCACTAATTTTAGCTACCAGCCGCCACTCGGGATGGGTTCAACCCATCCCGAGTACCTGTGACAAGCGGTATCTACCCCTGCTTGCATCGATACTGGGACAGGTAACGGGCGCTAAGATCCCCCAGACTGGAACATTCAACAATAATGTGACGGACAGTCTAGGGGGCCAAGCATTGGTGGCAGTAAGGTTGATGGAATCGATCCATCAAATGGCGCTGCATCCTACGAGTCTGCTCAATTTGGAGGAGTCCTAAAACGACATGAAGCCGTAGAGGCATTGATGGGTAGACCCACGAGAAAAGTCGCTGGGCAATGGGGCACAACTTTAGATTCCTGTCATATAGTCAAAGTAGGGAATTGCAAAACGGGTCCGGTTGCCCGTCTTTGCAGATTATTTGGTCACTGAATTAAACTGGCTGATTTACCTCAATCTCAATATGTTCTGGATCCCGGCAAACGTGGTGTCACGGATACTGCGAATCAGTGGGTGATGAGTTTCTAATCTTACCGAGGGTACTTAGCTCACCATTTTAGTCGCTATAAATCACAATTCTGTACCCGAACCGAGTGGTATATTGTACCAGCTCGGCAGTGAAGACAGACGAAACACACGGAAGGGCCACACCGGCATCAAACAAAAGTGGAGGGGGAAGCGTAACGGTAGACCCAGTCTTCGGACTTGGAGCTATCCGTGTGCACTGGCACGGCTACAACGTAACACGGTCTGTTCCCAAAATTCGAACGCAATCTCTCGGTAGTGTAGAAGCTTTGGGAGCAGAGGCGTGGCGACAAACGTTCATATGTAGTATCCTCCAGGCTGGCGTCTTACAGGGAACCATAGGCTTCATCGGCTCGAAAACTACATCGAGCTCTAGAAGAAGTTGCCTTGATAGAAGCATATGACCATCGATATCAGATGCGTATAAAATGACTGAGTATGATGTTGGGCCGTACACGCGCATAGTGTAATGTAAAGCAAGAGGAATATTCTCAGTATACAAAAATGCAACTCTCTATAAGGCATACTCAGAAGGTACCGATCTCCTAACGGAGACCAGAATAGATCAAGTCCACCTTCCTAAATTTACGCTCGGCTGCAGACATGTAAAACTTGCATCCGTATCTAGCTTGAATTAAACAAAGAAACGATAAGAAAAGTAAAGAAATGGCTCTATCATGACTTCAAGTGAGAATCGTCACGGACTGAAGAATATCCATGGCGAGAGTACAAGAGACCTAGAGCTACGAAGATGGGACGGGACTTACATGTGAGGCGTTGGTAAAAATACAAATATGTAAATGATGACATTTAGGAAAAAGTCCTGCTCTGGATGAAGCCGTGGATAGCAACAGAAGTGCAACACCCTAGTCTTGGCCAAAGATCATTGAAACCCATCCGCTTCGGTATACGAAGAGATTCATTTCAGTGCCTGATGGATACGATGTTCCAGATCTTGTTGAAGAAGGTGATAAAAATTCCATGCTTCGGTCACCTAGGTAACGGAAGTGTCGACCATGGATACCATGGATGGTATCCAAACAAGAAACAAAAAGAAGAGCAGAGCGCACTGGATGTAAACAGGCCATTAAAGGGTTCCCCGCTTCTCGAGGTAAAGTCCCGTTGGTGTTAAGCAAGCCCACAACATACTTAAAATGCTGATGGAGCAGCATCCTGGAAAAGATTGGGGAAAATCGGTCACAAAGGACTCCACCACAGACGCAGGTTCCCAGATTGCAGTCCCGTCCTCTTGCTCGACGAGAGGTCTAGTGAGAACTTGCCTCAAATATTTTTGACGTGGTATCACCCCTCTGCAAGAGGTGTCGTCCTCTTAAGTGAAAACACCTATTCCTCCTAAGAAAAGAGGTGGGCGTGGTTCGAAACATACTGGAACCTGGCCCCCGATCAAAGAAATTCACCCACGATGAAATCGTTTGGGAAGTGCTTGTAGCGCATAAAGGCATATCGCTTCTTATGAGCACTGTCTCACACTCGACCGACCACCAAGGAAGCGGACGGCATACAAAACAGCTAGACGTTCTAGTGATTGTAATCAAGCCCATGGCGATGAGGGTACGGAAATTCAACGGTATCATCAACCAATTTCAACGCCTGAAATGATAATAAAAATAAATCATTTATTAAAATGAGGACCACCATCCCTGCTCCAAGCACCATCGACGTGGTCTTTCAGGCCGCAGTAGTCAAGAAAAGGATATCTTGATAGGAAAGTGATCACTACCGTGAAGTTCATCGACATCCTCCTAATCGAAGATCAGGTTGTGTATCCACTTGCATGGCCACTATTTCGTGGTAGTGAGGTTGCAAATCTATTATACCCCGGCACGGTGGGAAGTTGTCACGCACCCAACATTGCCTCCTGAAGACAAATATCTAACGGGAAATGGAGAAGATGCGTCTCCGCAGCTCCTTCCAATTAGATCTGGGTCCTCAGCAATTCTAATTAAGGAAAAAGCCTTCCAGGCGTAGCTGAAGGAGATGCGGGACCCTCTTCGATAAGAAGACCTTCAGGAAAGTGGCCATAACTTTCCAGAAAGAACTCCAGAAGCTGTTGCCCGTCCCGTAGAGAGCGCTGAAGTGGGTTACATTTGAAGCCTTACTGGACGAGGCTTGGACTGTCGTAGGTGCCTTCATCTCCTTTTATCTCTAAAACTTTAAGGTCAGTGATCCCTTGTTCTTTAGAGGGTCTTCGAATTTTCAAAGCGCGCCCCCAGCCCATTGTTGCGACTGTCCTTTGACCCGGCAGACTTAGGATGCCTCAGGAGTCCACTCACAACCATTTTCCGTCGATTTGCTTCGTGTGAAGCCAACGACTCTGTAAAGGCGTGTAGGAGCTTCGATTTTCCCAAAGACTACATCAGAAAGTTGTTTACTTGGATGGGGCACTATTCATATTGTCAGTAACCCTACTAAGATTGTGCCGGGAGGGAAGTAAAACTACTAGGAAGGGTTCGTAATAGGCGCGGTGGCTACTATATTCTTAGACCTATAGAGGCCAGGAACTGAGAGTGCTTTTTGACTTGAGTTTTATAGGAAGTCCCAAGTCACATATTTGCGACATGACCAATTCCTTGGACTCTCGAAAAATAAATACTCTTCGTAGCCTGAAAGGCCAGGCCATCATTCTCAAACAGGTACGAGTCACATACTTGAATTTATATAATACAACTTTATAATGTTCGATTCGTATGGCTAAAGCGATGACAATGTTAGCACTTCCATTCTAATGGTACGAGTGCTTTGACGCCATAGAGATGCCAACCTGCTCCACCATACTCCGGGAGCCTGTCACGTTCTTACCTGACGATTAGTGTAAGGGCGAGGCTCATATTCGTCCCTGTTCCCGCATCATACGTTCGATCATAGTCGCTCTTTGGTCGGCAAATTTATTTATGATGTCTTCTAAGAGGTAGTCAATGACTTCCCTTGCATAGACCACTCATTTTAAGAAGTTCATGGCAGAGTGCGCTATCACCTGCACAGTTAAACGATTGAATGTCCAAAGAGCACTCACAATGGCTGCTTGGGCAAGGTCAGCCTATTCGCTAGAAGGATCTGGTGCGAGAAATGGGTGAGAGTCTTTTCCCTACCGAGGATCCTGGCTTATCCATGCCGCCATCAGTAGAGCGAACTATCAAGAATCCTTAGAAGCCGGCAAGCTCGAAGACACCGGAGAGCTTCTCGATGAAAAGCCTCAACCTCGTAGAGACTTCACGCCCTGTCACTTGGCTTTTTAGAGAGGCTTTGCCCCCTCCACTCGATGGCGTCCCGCGCCATTCATGCCCTGGTCATCTTCCGAATCGTCATGGGAACAGTCCGTCCCTGGAACTCGCCCGGAGGAAGAAGAACACACTTAATATTTTATTATTATTTCGTTTAAGATGGGGTCGAGGCGTGCATCCTCTTCTCTCCCCATTCGATGGAGCCCAACGACCAGCCGGTCCAACCTTGGCCTGGTCCTTCGCAGAAAAGAACCGAACGTCCGAGGAGGTCCACCAGAAGGAAGAAAGTTTTCTTTTCTTTTTGATTCCCCCCGCCGAGTACCCCACTTGAGGTAACTGCCCCGGGAATGAACTCATGCTCGGAGGTGGCTCACTCCATTGACGTCTTCTTAAGAGTATCCTGGGATCCGTGTTCGCCTCAGGATGAAGAGATAGTTCTCTTTTCCTTTTGATTGATTCCCCCCACCGAGTACCCCACTTGAGGGACCGTCCCCTGGAATGAACTCCTGCTGAGAGGTGGTTTACACCATAAACGTCTTCTTGAGAGCATCCTACGATCCATGTTCGCCTCGAGATAAGGCATCCAGTGGTGTCTTGGATCCCGGCCGGGGACTCATCAGGCTAGTCAAGACACGCAACTGACCTCTATCGAGAAAATTTGAGGACCGAGCATGCCGGCCCCTGATTCCACAGACTCGTATAGAATAGTGAGGTGGTCGCCTGCAAAAAAAAATGGTGGGGGGGGAGGTTGCCTGTCCAATGGGACCATTATCATGGGCGATTTTAAGGAAAGGATAATGGGGAACTCCCCTCATCGAAGACAGGAGAGGAGCAAACTCCACCGCCTTATTATTTGAGGTGGAACTGCCCGAAGATGGCTGTGAAGACGGAAATGAGAAACCACTTTACTGGTTGCTAGTGGTGTAAGGGAAGCCTCTCTACCAATCAAAAAGGTGCCTCTAGAATCCACCCTCCCTTCACCACCCCCGCGCCAATCTATTTTAAAGGATTCTTTTCTGACCGTTAAGCGCATATTTTCTTCTAGTGGGACCATAGTAAATATTTTTAGATGGGAAAAGAAATTATGGCCTCTGCAATGTCTTGGGGCGGTTTAGGAAAAAGTCCCCATAGGATTAAATACATTTAGAATTTTAACATTTACATATAGAATTCGATCAAAAACATCTAGAATTCTATCTTTTACTTATATAATTAGATCAAAAATATCTTCTTTTTTTTAAGGGGTTATCTGGCGACTACTCAAAAATATCTAAAACTTGATCATTTACATATAGAATTGATCAAAATATATAGAATTGGAACAGAAACATCTAGAATTCGATCATTTACCTATAGAATTCGATTAAAAAAACACTAGAATTTGACAATTTACATACAGAATTCGATCACAAACATCTAGAATTCGATCATATACATTTTGTAATTCGATCAGAAACTTCTAGAATTAAATCATTTTACAAAGAGAATTCGATTAAAGAATCTAGAATTTGATCAACATATAGAATTCGATCGTTTTCATATATAATTCAATCAAAAACATCCAAAATTCGATAATTTACATATTGAACTCGATCAAAAACATCTAGAATTCGATCAAAAGATCTAGAATTCGATCAACAACATCTAGAATTTGATCATTTACATATATAATTCGATTAAAAACACCTAGAATTCGATCATTTACATATAGAATTCGATCAATAACATCTATAATTCGATCATTTACATATAGAATTCGATCAAAAACATCTAGAATGCGATCATTTACATTTAGAATTCGATAAAAACATCTAGAATGCGATCATTTACATATAAAATTAGATCCAAAGCATCTAGAATTTGATCATTTACATATATAATTCGAAGAAAAACATCTAGAATTTGATCATTTACATATAGAATTCGCCAAAAAACATTTAGAATTAGATAATATACATATATAATTCGATAAAACATCTAGAATTCAATCATTTATATATAGAATTCAATCAAAAACATCTAGAATTATATCATTTTTATATAGAATTTGATCACTTACATATAGAATTCGATCAAACACATCTAGAATATGATAATTTACATATATAACTCGATCATTTACATTTAGAATTTAATCATTTACATATATAATTCGATCATTTACATATATTCGGCCTGCGGCTGTTAGCTAAGATAGGCCTTAACAACCCAGCAACCCACAGTATAAGACATACGACGAATATATCCTTACGCTCTAACCAATAAAGGGTGGGACCGGTGTTCCACCTTCATATGTAAAGTTGTGGAGTCAGTATCCAAAACACCAACTCCGACTCCTAAACTGAATCCTCACTTTCTTATGTATCCGACTCCGACTACGACTCCGATTTCGACTCCGACTCCGACTTTAACTCCAACTCCAACTCCAACTCTAACTCCAACTCCAACTCCTAAATATGCTATGGTGATAATTACATAGGTTGGCACTTCATCACATCCATGTAAATCATCAGGCTATTTTTAAGCTTATGACTTTAAAGGCGTGAGTTTAATGGTTGTAGCTATGCCAATGCGGCTTTTTTTGTTGTAGATTTTTGGAAAAAAAATTCAATGAGCCAAAACAAAAACAAAAAATCCATAAGAAACTATGGCAAAGTAGAAATTACATTGAATGCAATTAAAAATATATAAAAGTTACCTTAAAATCGATTAAGCCAAGGCTAAAGAGAATGCTTAGATAGTTACATGACGAAATAGAAAATCTACAGGGTGGTCCGAAAGTCGTGTCAACTTCTGTTAATATTTTTTTAATTTTCTGTTTCGAATGGCTGATACGAGCTCCTACAGTGTGGAAGAGAGGTTGATGGCAGTACACGTGTTTGAATATATTATATTGTTCCTCTATTTTTCTTATTAATTTTCGGTAAAATTTATTAATAATTAGTTTTTAGAAATCGAGGTGATTATGCCAGATATGCTTCCATTGAAGGCCTCAAATCCGATTTTATTAATTTCAATGTGGAAAATAGTCTCTCCACACTGACCTAAGTGGGTGGCACGGCAGTTAATATCTCTTAACATTGTGGGGATGTAAAGATTATTTCTTGTATTGTTTGTTTAGATAACCGATCGTATTTCTCTACTTCTTTTACTTCATCCCCCCAAAATATTGTTTAAATTTCATTAGTTTTACATACAAAAGCTGTGCCATAACAGTTAATTAAACGGAGACGCGTTGCTTTCGAACGTTCAACATCATCTAAATATTTTTCTAAATTTAAAACTTCTTTATTTGAAGAGGATGAATCGAATTCGATACTGTGGATACCTTGTTTGTGTGTTTCTTGATGTTAGGGTGGGGGTAGTAGCCCATTAATCTTAATTGCAACGTCACATAGGTTGATTTTGCTTCAGCAATTTTATCTTCGCTTAACGATATTCGGTGCATTGGATCGATGTAAGACTGTAGCTAACAAGATCTTATTTACAAGTAGCTGAACCTCTCTTTTCTTCATTAAGGACACAATTTAGTCAACAATTAGACCTCTTGCTTTGGATAGGTGAAATATTAAATTTTCCACTCCCATAGAAATGGGCCAGGAGTTAAATCTTCAGCTTGAAACCTTTTGATAACTAACATAACATAACATAATTTTACGGATGAAAAAAGCCACAAGGGCCTATCAAAGGTCATCCGCATCCGTCAAAACCCACCCACAAAAAAAGTACCATCACCAGGGAAAGGCAAAATCAAAGTCCCCCACAATAAAGGCGAGCAAGCAGAGCTTCTAATTGTGATAAATCTCTCCATAGACTTTCATTCAGTAAGAAAATAGGATTATCAATGTCTTCTAGAAAGGGTTTTAGCTCAAGCAAACGCTCTACCATCATATATGTGCTGCCCCAGCCGGTTATGGGTCTAAAATAGCTCCTTTTTCTGCTCTCTCTGGAGGATAAGCATCAATTTTAGAGACCCTAGTTTCTCTAGGTACTTATCTTAATTTACCTACCAGAGTTGCTGTATGGCATTCTTTCAAACCATTTATTGTTGCTAGTTGTAAAGTATGTACAGCACAACGCCTGTGGTGGATTATACAGCGTTTAGATGCCTACTCAACAATATCATTTAGAGATTTATCGTTATTTTCTATTTCTGTTGATTCAGAACCTGATGCAGAAAATTCATTCTCCTTCAGTAGAGATTTTTTCTTCAACTTTATTCATTTTTTTTATTGTGCTTAACACATTCGAAGCATTGTCAGTTGCGATGCAGAGAATGTGGTCTTTCTTGAATTAAAATTCTTTCAAAGCATTTACTAGGTTCTGAAGATAATTCTTCTCACCGTGTGCTTTTGTGTCCGTTTTGCAGGTATCCGAATTACCATTTTATTGTTTGCATTAGCAAACCTAATATTGATGGCAAAATAGTTAACTTTATGGTGATTTGCAGCATCTATTTTAAAGATGAAGAACCGTCCCTTCGGTTTTCCGAATTTCTTCCTTTTATTCATGGTTTCTTCAACGATTTCTGATACTTTGCCTTTCTAGAGAAACTCCAAGTTTCATAGCCATTTTGCCCTTTAGGTATGGAAAGGATGGCTGTGGAAATAAATTTAAGGCAACACCATTTTGTACAACCAGTTTGATAAGATGTTTTTTTAATTTTTTCTTTAGTCTTCGTTACAGTAACCTTATCTAAAGTCAATAACGGTGTAAGTGATGTTTATTCTTCAGTAGATTTCTCTTTTGCTGACACTAATGTAAGTTGGAAGATTTTTATTGTAACTCTTATCTTTCTCCTTGATAATTTCTAATTCTTTAGGGTAGAAGCGTTCCAAATATCTTTTAAATTTTTATGCTCTGGTTGCTGCATTTTTATCCGAGCCAGAAAAATAACTAATTTTTGCATTGCATAATTTCCCTTCATCATCGTCTTCTATCCTAAACTGATACAGAATATGTTTTTCATCGGTACTCAATGCGAAATATTGAAAAAGACTAGATCTAGTTTTTGTTCTCTTTGCCATTTTAGGAAGGTTTTTTTTATTAAGAAAATTAGAATTAACTCAAAATTTTGGAATTACAAATAAAAGTTCTAATTTCTGAAAATTAAAAGAATTAATGGTATTAATTTGTCTGAAATGGAATTATTAAAATTTATATTAAGGTTAGAGTCGGAATTGGAACATTTTTACCGATTCTGATTCCAACAGTACTAAAATTGCTTCCAACTCCAGACTTCGACTCCGACTCCACATTCCTGCTCATATGTGCACTGGAAGTGGAGAGACAGTGAGCAACCAAGCACACACTGTACATAATACCTCCCCCGCCTCACCTTCTGACTTTCGTGCCTCACAGCGGGTAGGGAACTCACCTTGTACCCTGCCACTCGGCCAGGTCCTGGTAAGAGGCCGAAAATGCTCCGAAACACTAGAACCTGCCTGGTTTGTAACATGAAAAGTTGAGAAGAGGTAAACTAGAGTATGTGATAAAAAGGAGTATGGATAATCGAGTTCACGAAGGAGTAGAAGGGTGAGGGGTCACATTATTGGTATAGCCTCTTGCTGAGACCGAGAGGGTATGGCTGTCCACCAGGTTTCAATTGCTTCGAGAATATTTACCCCTGGCTACTCAATCTACCCCCCTTGGAGGGAAGAAATAATCGTAAGGAGAAAGCAGAAAGGAAGATAGCAAATAATGGAAGAAATAACGCCACAGGTACTGAAAACAATGGGACAGTAATGATACGCAACTGTGAGCACTGGACAGGACGGTTGTTCCAGTGTACCTAACAGCGGGCATTCAGGCCAGAGCGACGTGCCGATTCCTCAAGTACTAGTTGTAGCGGTATAAACAAGGTACCCTTTTGGACAGATAATCTAATTATATAACAACTGCAATTGAAAATTGCGAAAAATAAAAACTACTCAGTTGTGTTCAAGCGTTCGAGATATAAAGTACTTCTGCGCGGCCACCAAACCTATTTATGATCCGTCACACAAATCGCTGGTTTTAAAATTTGGAGATAACCACTACTCTTACACCTGAATCGTCAATATATGGCAGAAGAGAATATAGTCTCCAACGTTCCAGCATATCCAGGGCATCCCTGGACCATTATATCAACGTTACGCGCAAAAATGATGAAGTTCTCAAGTAATAAATCACCTGGTCTAGACAACATACTGCTTGAACTCACAGAGAGCGGTAATATCCCACTCAAGACAAGATTACATTTAGTGAGACTAGGCATCTGAGTAACAGGATAGTATAACCAGATCTACAAGAGACACTCATATTTATCATCTTCAGAAAAGGGAACCATGTCGAGCGAGGGAACTACCTTGGTATATAACTTGGAGAATATTTAGCCGGAACCTATTCAAATGTCTCTGAACAAGAACAGAAGAGATTCTACCAGAATCCCAATGCGGATTCAGAACCAGGCTCGAAACGATAGAGATAAAAGGGATTCTGTATTCATCAGCTGCAGGAAAAAAGACTCGAAAAAACACTGGAACTTTACTTCTTATTCCTTAAAAAAAAAAAAAAACATTTGGTACAGTGCCACCATAAGCGACGTGAGAAGTTTTAAAACAATTCGGATCCCCAGAGCGTTTCGTATAGCTACTTCGGTCCCTCCATGATGCTATGCGAGGCTGTGTCCGATATCAATCAGCAACATCAGATTTGCAATTACAGCAGGTCTTAAACAGGTCTGTATCCTTCCCCCCCCCCTCCCTTTCTCAGCCCTCCTAAGAATAGACTACGTTATTCATTTGACGGTGATCTTTTTAATTTAGAAAGAATACGACCAAGAACCCGCACGAGCCTTTTTTTCAATCACATAACTCACAGAACTTAAATAAACAGATCATTAGATGACATGCGAACATCGGCAACGAAAATAGAGAGCATTCAACGATCTGAAGACATATTTAGTTAAGCATATAAAAGATATGGCATGATCATCAATGTCGTAGAATTCGGCAGTTATCGCCTATTTCTTCATTCTTTCGTTGTTCGAGGAATGACTACGGCAGCCCAAAATAATAATTGGAATTAAATTTCGTTGAGGGCGTGGGGTTTTGTTATTCGAATACTTTAAACATGGTTGGCCAGGATCGGTCTTATTTATTTAGGCTTTGGTGGTCGGAGGACTTAAACAAGAATTGCAAAAATAATCTTTAATTACCCCTCAAAACATATAATACAAATAATTACACTCTCTAGTTATTAATTAATTCAGCAATGGAAAAATTATTAATAATTACCAATAATTACTCCTGCCGCAAGGGCTCAATACTCCAAGTACTAACCGGATAGGGCTTAGGAAGAAACTACAAATGGAATCCTAACCTTATGAGCACAATAATTCACTTTAGTTATCCGAGATGACTCGGGAGGAGACTATTTGACGAGTCTTAGTCGGAGGGCGTCGCACAGCCTCGAAGAGGAAAGGAAAAGTGTAAATATCTTACTATTTTTTTGGGGTGGGGGGGGGGGGGTGTACTACAAGTAGACGCTCAGGGAAGATTCTCCGAGTAGACGCTCAAAAGGGAAAGATTTTCCTGTAGACGCTCGAGGGGCAAACCTCCTGTGGGGCTGAGACTGTGCGCTTCTTCTGGGCGGGTCCTTCGATCCTGACGCCATCGTTCCAAATAAGATCCTAGCTGCGGGCCGCTATAAAACTGTGTTCTATCGCTCGAGGATATGGGCCGTCAGTGGGTGATTACACAGACGTCTTAAAAGAGGCCGCCGAATACCTTCTTTATTTTACGGGCTTGGCTCACTCGGAAGCAACGTAGAGACAGCTCACCGCCACGACCTGGGGTCTTCTCCAAGAAGGGGGGGATATGTCTTCGGGACTCTTATTTGGACGGATTCTGACAGAATACTTCCACGATTAATTTTGTGACAGGGAATATATAGGCGTTCGCCGGAACTCCTATATTTGCTAGCGGAAGCAATTAAGCCCTGCCTCACCGCTTCGGCGTTTATAGCTCGGCGGCGGGGTTTTGATGGTCAAACTGAACCGAATAAATTCTCGGCTAATCCCGCCGGAAGTTTGCCGATGGGCGTAAGACATTGTTCTTCCCGATAACTCTCGTTTCAAACGACTCCTTTAAACAAAATCTTACTCGATATCTGTTTCTTCGACAATCAATGTATCAAAAACTAAATTACTTAATAGGAGCTTCAAACAACCTGGCTCACATAGTGATCATATACCAGAAAAATATGGTAGGTGGAACATCTCATTCATCTTGGTAAGAAAATCTCGGTTCATGGATCAGCTAGTACATAAAACGTAAAAATCTGAGCTACGAATGTATCGTCTAGTAAATTGGTCGCACGTAGATTCCAAAAAAAGGATCTAGTACAAATATTTAATAATAAGGTATACAATGCTGCGATCGTGTTAATACTGCTGTATGGGTGTGAAACGTATAATAACTACAAAGAAACCTAAAGAAGGTTGACGAATTTCACATGGCAAAGCTATGCGCTATCTTCAACATTACGGGTGATAAAGTGAGCAAAATTACTGTTTTTCATTGATCAAAAACTAAAGGCATGGAAACTAAAATCACCAAACCTGCATATTCTCTGGTCTGGTCACAAGTTGAGAATTCTCGAAACCCGACTGACACGCAGAAGCCAATAAGGAAGACTACATCAAGGAAGTTACCGAAATCCTTGTTTACAGATGTCGATGAGCATTACAGCAGTCATTGCATGAAGAGTTCAATTTTTTCTTAAACCACTAAAATATACTGTTTCTCATCTCTTGATGGTTCCTACGATGTGATTATTTTTCTTTGAACGATTCTATCACAAAATACTAGGTTTAGCAGTATACTATAATTGCTATTATTGTATTAGGGAACAGCGTAATATTTGTTTTGGATATTTCAGTTTGCCTTTGGGAAGTATATTGACATTGGTATTCTAGTAGAAAACCGCGGTATAATTTTTATTTCAATTTGTCAAGTACACCTGAAATTGCTACTTAGTATGTAACGACGATATTTATTTATTTCAATTTGGAAAGTACAAAGACATTCCTATTGTAGTAGAAAACAGAAGTATGTATTTGCAATTTGGGGCTACACTGTATCGAAACTTTACTATAAATTAGTGAAGTAATTCAGAAATTTGGGAGATACACTGACATTGTTATTCTAGTTGAAAACCACGGTATATATTAACAATTTCACAGTTTGAACTTTACACTGACATTGCTGCTGTGACACAAAACCAATATATATTTGCAATTGCAATTCTTGAAGTATATTGACATCGTAACTGTAGCAGAATACAACAGTATAATTTTCAATTTGAAAGATATCCTGATACTAGTAAACATCTGTTTATTTTTGCTATTTGTGAAGGAGACTGATATTGATAATGCACTCGAAAACAACGGTCTACTTCTGCCATTTAGCAATTGCTTTCGTTAATTTAAATAATCTTCATTTCAGCACGAATCCAAATCCTGCAGAAAAGAAAGTTTGGTTTTCATCCGCGGCTCTAACAACTCTAATGATAATGCTCGCACAAGGTACCTTATGCATAATGAATGGTTATTTATAGTTAATAGTTTCCCAGTGGTGAGGCATTTAGAATACCTCACCATTTTGATAGTTGTCGTCGTATAGAGAGACTTGTGTCCCCCGTCTGAAATAGACAGAATTACTGTGTTAAGAATCCGCTCTACACAATGATATTACTACTACTACTACTAATACTACTAATACTACTATCACTATTAATAATAATATAGATATACAAAAATCCACTATCACTATTAATACTAATATAGAAATACAAAAATCTACTTATGGTGTATATATATTGTAAAATGTCTCAATGGTATTCACGAATTTTTTATGCATTTGATTCTTTAGGTTTTAATAACATATTTTTAATAAAATCGTTGGATTTACTTTTTAAGTAATAAACAACATAAAACATAAAATGGAGTATAAATACATTACAATCTCTGACACATCATTACAGGTTCAGATTCAGCTTACAGCTTGTTGAGCCACCTTTGTATCGGGATATCGCATTTATTTTCTATGGAGAGGAGAAATAATTAATTAGCCTTATTCATTTCTCTTCTTCCACACACACTGCAAAAATTTCTTTGTTGCTCTTACTATTCCTATTCTCTTGTCATCTATATCTTTTTTTCCACACTCAAATCCTAGCACCACACTCAGTCCATAATCCTGCCTTCTCTCAACCTCCCACTTTTCTCTTCCCAGCTCTATCCCCAATTCTTCTTTCAATTTCGCCCTCTCGAGACTGTGGCCCACACACTCCACAATTAAATGTTCTATAGATTCTCTCTGCCCCATTAGGCACCATTCGCATCTGTCCTCTCCTCCATTCCATCTATATGTTCGCCCCTTTACCTTCAGGGATCCAGTCCGTGCCTTGAATAGTAGCTGGCTTGCAAAACTCCCATTATACATATCCTCAATGCAGGGCTCCCTTTTGCCTCTGTATACGTTCTAACTTCTCTTTCCATTTATTCCTCTTCTGTAGAGCCTTTCTCCCTCATCTAATATTTTTTTTTTTAGCTTTCCTTTTGCAGTCCTCTATATAGATTGCTTCCAATTCATACTTTGTACCCACACTAGTTACCTCTTTGCGCCACTTAGTCCTATCATAGGCAGCATACACATAGCCTGCCCAGGTCTCTATTCCCACTCCTTGCAATATCAACTTATAATTTGCTTTCATCTTTGCCACTCTCTCTTCATACCTACTTAAGCCCATTTCTCTTCTCAGTGCCTCTATTACTACATAGGGATTGGCTCCTAGTGCTATTTGTAGACGGTTCCACTAAAATAACAGTATTTCCCCACCTCCTAAGATATTACTTCGGGAGAGAAAACGAGCCGTTACCCCTCCCCCCCTCTGAATTCACCCTTTTTGGACTTGCCACCAGGTCACTGAGAAATTCACACCGTGGCATGACGCTGAAATTGAAGACTACCTCCTCGCCGTCTTAATCCCCACATCCTGGTCGGGAGATTACTCATCTATTTTGTAGGTTTGCCTCGGACTGACCCGCTGATCCCGGCCTCTTACACTTGTCCGTAAGGACAAGTGTATCGGTTGTTCCAGCCGATAACGAGGGTTTGAGAAAGCCCCTCTCTCTCTCCCTATTTTGGAGAAATCCAAGTATATATGCACCCTCCCAAGGAAAGGATTACCCGCAGATTCGGTTAAACGACGTTTCCTTGAAAGAAGTTCGATTCAACGACGCTCTCTCCTTAAAAATTATTTAGTGACGGCCGCAGGCCGCGGAAGAGCTGGACATCACACTCCTATCTCCGGGGCAGGGAGAAGAGTCTCTTGAGGCAATGTCAGCCTTTCTCAACCGCCTTCGGATCAAAGATTAGAGAAGCCGTCCTCCGAAGTTCTTCTGGTGGCCTCTTGAGGACAAGAGGCCCGATAGATCGCTCAATCTGAGTTTGGAGAAGTCATCTTACCCTCCACACTTCGAAGTTCAGCGGGTGAACTCTCGAGGACAAGAGGCCCGATAGCTCGCTTGATCCGAGTTTGGAAAAGTCACCTACCCCCTTCGAAGTTCATCCGGTGACCTCTTGAGGACAAGAGGCCCGCATCTCGCTTAAAACGATTTTTGGGAAGGTAGAACCACCCTCTTCGGGTTCTCGGCTACACCCGTGAGTAACCAAGGTCACCAAGACCTTTCCCCCAAGTTCGCCCCGCTTTACCCTCGAGGTTTAAAGGAACTAAATCGCTCACTACCCTAAATCTCCCATTATAACCATTTAATAACCTTTGTTATCCAATTAGTATTCGGAACGCTAACTATTTAAATCGCACTCTTAGAATAATAACATTTGTTGACTTACTTAGCCTACCTTAGAGCCCGTATGCGTATATTCCCGTACACTGACTTGTGACTTGACACTATTCTTGCCACTTTATTTTGGATCTTTTCCATTCTCTTCAATTCTGCCTTTGTTACTTTACATACTTCATACCCATACTGGCTTCTTAGAACTGCCTTTCCTTTACACAGTTCTCTTATCATTTTAAACTTATTCGCTTGCTTAGTCGCCATGTTTCTCAGCATGCCAGTCATTTTTAGCATATTTACCTAATTTAGTCTCTTATGCTTCTCAAATATATCCTTTTGGTTGCAGACTGTCATACCCAAGTATCTATAATCATTAAACCACTTCTAGGATGTCATTTCCTAGGATCCATCCTTCATTTCTTCCTTCTCCAAATATCATTATTTTGCACTTTCCTCTACTAAATTTTACTCCCCATTCTTTCGCATACTGTTACACCACAATCAAAAGTCTTTGTAAACCCTCTGCTGTTTCACTAACCAGAATCATGTCGTCTGCAAATCCCAGGGTTGTCAATATGCGTTCTCCAACCATGACTCCTTAACCTTCACTCCTTACTCTCCCCAAAAGTTCCTCAATGAAAAAGCTGAACAAGATAGGAGACATGGTACACCCTTGTCTAACTCCGATGTCAATCACCATCCAACCTGTTTCTATACCTTTCAGATTGAGTTTGACTTTATTATTCTCATATAGTTTTTGTATCACTTTTAGAATATTTTCATCCATTCTCGACTCTTAGTCTCGCAAACAATTTCGTTCAATCAACTCGATCAAAGGCTTTCTCTATATCGAGAAAGCAGACATATAACACACTCCCTTGTTTTCTTACCCTCTCTATTACATTCCATAGAATATAGAGATTGTCTATGGCTCTTCTTCCAGTCCTAAATCCATTTTGCTCATCTCCAAGTATTCCTTTACGTTCATCCTACTCCTTCAGTTTCTTTGTCATGATGCTACCAAAGAACTTTCCTATCACACTCATTATGGCTACTGGCCTGTAGCTATCCACAGTTTTTGTCTTTACCACCTTTGGGCAACAAATTAATCCTACTTTTCTGCCAAGTCTCAGGCGCCCATCCATTCACTAGCATATCATTAAATAGGGTTGTCAGTAATTCCTTCATCCTTTCTCCCCCATATTTCAGAAATTCACCAACTATCCTTTCTTCATCCATTTCCTTATGGTTGTTTAACCTTTTCAACCCATACTCTATGTCTTCCCTGTTGATTCATATACGTTCATTCTCTAATTCCTGTACTGCATACCCTTGCCCAAATGATTCTTTCCCAATATTCTTCAATTTGTATTTTTATTTTTTCATTGTCCTCACATTCACCTCCTGGTGTTTTCATTATAACCTTGTCCTCTCTTTTTATCTCCTAAAGCTCTTCTCAGATTATCTCC